>PNEQ01060611.1:5420-67297 GCA_003012365.1 Medauroidea extradentata | reverse complement strand
AAAGATTTCTAAAATGCGAAAAAAAAAAAAAAAAGTAGCTCAGTTGACTAGGGTGCACTTCAATCTTACTGACACAAAGATTGCAAGATCGAATCCCACACCCGGTGAACTAAAATTTTTAACTTCATAAAAAAAATTTAATCATAAGGACTATTATCCCATATACAAACAGAAGCAACTTCGCCCTAACAGCGACAGCGACACTAACACAATCTAGCGGCAACTACGTTAACAAACATGGCGACACTAGCGCCGCCTAGCAGACGACGGAGAAAACAAACTTGGCGACACTAGCGCCGCCTAGCAGACGATGAAGAAAACAAATATGGCGACTGCAGCGCTGCCTAGCAGCCAACGATGGAATCATGACGTCATGAGCAGAAGACGAAAAAAAATGTAACGTCACAAGCAGACGATGTAAACAAACATGGCGGCTGCGTAGCAGATGACGTAAGACAAGTGAGAATCGAAAAAATCGAAATTCAAAATCAAATTTGAAAAATCAAAAATCAAATTCGGAAAATCCAAAAAACCAAATTCGGAAAATCCAAATTTGGAAAATCCAAAAACAAAAAACAAGATGGCGGACTGTGACGTCACGGCGGCCATCTTGATTGCGTCATCAGCGGCTCCTCGGCTCCTCAGCCCACAGCCCCTGTGCCAGCTTGCCCTATTCCCTACTACTAATGTGTTTTTTGTTTGTTAACACCACAATTTATTGATCGAAAATACATAAACGAAGGAATAATCCTGTACAATTTGACACATTCTGATTTTATATTTTACTTTTCTTATTTTCCTCTAGTCTGTCTCTTCGACGGTTGAAGTTGATTAATGAAAGATTGATGATGTGTCCAAATAGCTAAAGAAAACACACAAATTTCTGATTGCAAAACAAGTGCCGACGAACCCACGCACCTCGAGATGCAGATTCCGATGACGTTAAACTACGTTGACTGTATTGAAGCGAAACAATTTAGTATTTTCTCTAACGGGTTAAATAGATAATGATGGAGTTTATTTACTGGGGAAACGGCCGCGACTATCCAGAAATCACTTCGACTGGTGACCCCTAGATACGCTGTCCACCGCCCCTCAGTTTGACGACGAAGAAATTACCACTTCTCCCGACGGAGTTAAATACGTGTTACTTGCTTGCTTACATATTCGCGTCTCTCCCAACATCTCGCGTACTCCTCTGTAAGCCTTGCGTCTCTTCCCCACCCCCGAGAACATGGAGGTGGCGAAGACATTGAATATATTCAATGGCGAAGATCCCCTCAGCCAATCAGAGAGAGGCACTCTACCGCGAGCGAATGCGTGAGTCCGCTATTAAAGGCCTATGTATTTATCGCAGAAAATAAAGTAGTACATTTTCACATCACTAAGTTACATAGATCACCTTCAGAGTGTTGAATACTATTGGTATCTCTTAATTTGTACATTGTTACATTAAGTATCTAGTTACCAGTGAGTCGGTGAAGAAAGGGGAAGAAAGAGCGGAGGAGAGAGAGAAAGAGATAGAAAGAGAGAGAAAGAAGCAGGAGGAGGAGGGCAAGGGCTATTCTTTTGGCTCTTAGGCCCACATGTGGCATTGCAGCTGGCCTTCTAGGTCGCCAGTCTGCCGAGCACTAACTGATAAAAACTATAATTAACATAGGGTAAACTGACCATATATCGTGATATAACATAATATCGTGATAAACCACGTTGAGGGCTTCACAACATTGGGAAGGCTCTGTACACCGAGTTCACTAGGTCGCCAACAGAAAGCAGGCATGTACAGTTTCGGCAATAAGTGACCACTGTATCAAATACAATATCACAATTAAAATGTTAAACATGTTTCTGTTACTGAAGTTCGAAGTCTTAGTATCACGAAGTAGGGTAGGTTTACCCTATGTGAATTGACGCTAGTTACATTACCATATTTGATCAAGTGGCGCTTGGCAGGTTACATTGATACCAAACAATACATAATTACTGTAAGCTTTATGGTAGTGATAGTTTTATGTATTTTTATAGTTACTATAGATGGCGTATCACATACCCCTTGACGTTTGACGAGTACGTTGTAGCTGTATATACCTATGACAACTGCATTGTAATAAATATTAATGTTGATGCCACTTCATTGTAACTATTGCCTTTACAGAATAACACAATAAAATGGCTTAAAGTGTAGCTTATCACTACATTTTATGGTATTTACGAAATAGTATTGTAAAAAAATTACTACACATTTCTGGTAAATTTTACTGTTTTAGGTCACTAAAAACGTATTTGGAAACCATGACATGGAGCACACTTTTATTAATATATTTTTTTAAGTTATAAAACGACATACTCACTGCTGAAGGTCTTACATATATGCGTTGCCGGCATAAACACTGTACGTCCGTTCAGTATATTACTCATAGAAACGCCGGTGTGTCTAACGAAATTCATATTGTTGGGTTTAGGGTCGTTCGGTTCGGAATTCGTTGAAGGAGACAAAGATTTAAATGCGCAATTACAAATATTCGCATTTTTGTGATTACTGAAACTGTCCGACAGTTGTGTGAAAACTGTATTATTGGCAGTCTGTATTTCCACAGACTTCACGAACTTTTCCGGCGATACCGAGGTAGGTGTGGTGCTAGTCGCTTGTAAGTAGGCAACATTTATGACAGTTGTGCACTCAGGATAGATAGTCTTCGAAGCTGAATGCCTATCTCGCACAGCTAATCCGCGTGCCGCATCATACTACAAGTGATATGGCAAGTTATCTGGCCTACTGCAAGGAATATGTCTTGAGATAACTGTTTAGGGTAAGACGCTGGTCATCATAACGGAAACATACTTTATTACTTCAGAAGCTCCGAAACCCTCGTAAGAATATCATTCTACGTCGCCATGCCATGTACGAGTTAATCGTAAATAAATATTTATGATTGTATTTCTGTTTTTAAGGGAAAAGGCAGAATCTGGCACACTTGCGTATGTTTTTAATTTAACTTTTTTTTTAAATACGAGTATGCCTTTATTTCTGAAAGTTGATGTCAAATATTTAGAATTTTAGTTTCGTGGGTTGCCTGTTACGGCCTCGCTCGTTAGATTTGCAGTGGTTTCGGATTTTTTTTTACGCAAATTAATACATACATCAAAAAGTAACACTTATATATCATCGTTTGTATCTGAATTTTGCAATACACGAAACGGATTTTTGGATTTTTCCACCCTGATACATCACATATTTTGTGGTCAAAATAAGGCAAAATGATGTCAAATAATATTTTGCTAGCAAATAGTAGATAATTTTAAAAATCGCTCTGGAAAGATTGTGTATCGTATGATTGTACACAGTCTCAAATTTTTTCAAAGCAATTGGTTAAAAAATATTCTAGTTATTTGCAATTGTTCGAAACAAATGAAAGACCACGGCCGTAAGTTTGGAATACGTTGTATTTTAACTAATTTTGATTTTCATTTCATGATAATATTACGGTCTAGTGTATGCGACGCGTCTTCAAGTTTATCATTACTTGTAATGTTAATAAGACAAAGTGTCCATGATCATTATTTTTTAATCATTTTTATAACTTAAAATTTCAGTTGTGTATAGACCTACATATTCTAATATAAAGTGTAAATATTTAATTTTAGTTTCACTTGATTTTACTTATTTTATAATATTAAATGTTTGAGGACGTAAGTTACTGTTAACTGTATTAAATGTATGGATTAATTTTATTTATATGAGTTTAAGAGGTAGTCCTATAATTTTGTTTATGAGAAGTACGGCGCAAAATGAAACGAATGCTTCCATGTTTCAATTTTACGAATCAAGTTGGTATTTACTTAGCCACGGCAACATGGAAAGTCTGTTTTTAAAAAATTCTATGGGTCGGGAAACGTGGTGCATGTAAAAGTGGTGTTCAAGTATTGTATTTAGTTTCCCAGAAAACATAATGTACACGCGATGCTTATTCGAGGTGTTTCCCTCGAGCTGAACTACACGTCGTGTCGTAACTGACCAGAATAATGTTCATCACTCTCACGTCAAACTCGCGTTCGCGATGCAAGATGCGGCCTTGGTGTTCCTCGCGAGACCAAGTTGCCAACGTCTGGAGAGCAAACAAACGACTCCCGGTCCCAGAGAAACCACCCCACGACTCCACCCCTACCCCCATTTCCCCGCCGAGACGTCGCCGCTGTCTAAGACGCTGTACAAGACGCGCGGTGGCATTATCACTCTAATTGCCGTGCGCCCTCCAGTAGTCTGCGCCAAGTTTCCCGACAACTCAAACACGCTGTCTGTGCGCTATGCGTCTGCAGCTTCTCATTCCTCTCATTTTAACAGTTCCCTTGCACCTGTCCCTCCTTACTATATATTTATAAGTTAAATAATAACATCGCACAGGGAATGAAACCAAGTACAGGATATCGCAACCTCGAGAGGTCGTTGGTGCCCCGCCACTGGAGGACTGACTGACTGAGAGATTTTGGTCAGCGCTTAACATTGAGGTCTTCAGCGCTGGTCAGGGGTGACATGAGGTGAGTTTGGAGCGGCGCCGGAATGCAAGGGCGGGGGAAACGGGAGATCCCCAAGAAACCCCACCGACCAACGGCATCGTCCGGCGTCCGGATCGCCTTGATGGGAGGCGAATGGTCTGATCTTTCGACCACCGCGGCCCCTGTATTGGAGGACTTTACCTCATGTTATCCTCTGAAGAAAGCATACGGGCACCTTGTCGTAAATTTGCAGTTCGCTGATGTGAGGTGAGAGGGTTTTATGTCTCTTTAAAGGGCCTTCCTACCTGCTCTTCAAATGCGTTGCAGCGAGTTACGACTATTCTCTTTTCGACGAAACTATCTGACGTATGTCTACGAAAAGAACACACACTTCAAACTATGTCGTTATAGTTTTAAAAATTCGGTACGTTTATCAGAAACACAATTTTCTGTCCCCCTCAAAACGGCCGAACACTGCTTTTTCAGACTGCCGTATCTAGAAAATTAACTATATGATTCGAAAAACTGAACTATAGATTCAACTACGCTACTCATAAATAAAATAATGTGGTTACCGCTTAAAGTCCCATAGGAAAAAGGATAATAGTAAAGCACTGCATGTCGCCTGAGTGGCTTGCGCTGAGAGGCGATATTGCATTACATACGACGGTTAGTGTCACTCTTACCGCTCCTGCCTCGCACACATTAACGCTGATGAGGGTGACGTCAGATGAAGCGATAACAGAGCATCCATGCCCGAGTCGGGATTCTAACCCTTGACCTCTCGTACTGTAGACAGGTTATGATACGGAGGCCTGCCTTGCAGTTCAGGGTGTGATTCTCTGACCCTAGGGTAACCTCCTCATACAATATTTACTATCTGGGATACTAAGCATGTAAACAATATGCGATAAACTGACCACATACCTTAAGAATGCGTGGTAGATAAATAAACGCTGAAAACATCAATTGATTTCTTCGCTTTTTCGAAGCCAATATGGATAAAATACTCAATGAGAATCCTAGACAATGGTATTTGCAAACTTAATAAAAATTACTAATTCGGTACGCGTGGTCTCTTGCGCCGCGGTTAAATGCATGAGGTTCCAGCGTCAGAAGTTCGTAACACTGGAAACAATTTTGTTTAAAACGTTGGCTAAAACTGTTGTCTAGGATTGCTACTGTTTAACTTTCGCAAATTGGCTTCAAGAAATCTACAGTTACAGATTAATGCGTTTAGCGTTGAATTATGTACAACGCCCTCTTAATATTCGTGATAAACCACGTTGTGGGATGGGATTGGCAACATAGGTTCTCTAACACAGAGTTCACTTTTGTTACCAACATAGAGCAGACATGTGTAGTTTCGACAATAAGAGACCAATGTATCACACCTAAAATCACAATTACAATTATTAACATATTTATAGTACTGAAGTTCGAAGCTTTAACATCACGAAGTAAGGTAGGTTTACCTTATACGCTAGTATTCTTCCTTAAATTTCACTTTGAATACGTTCTGCCTTATTGAGAAGCAGTCAGTGTTAATATTGATCCCCTATTTAAAATCCACGCCTGCGAGCTAGACAGAGTCTTTCCATCCAGACCCGCTGAGATCAATTATGTTCATGTTGTAGAACATGGCGACATATCATAACAACGCAGTGATTTTCTTCTCAGTGGCGTCTCTGAGTTGTATATTTGGGCTAATTTGTGAGTGGTCCATGCCGCTGTCAGCCAGCAAGCTTACTCTCGATTAGTTGTGAAATTCAGGCAAGAGCAGAATTATCTTACGAACAGTTAGAATCGAAATTTTTCTTCTTCACACCTTGTGAAATCGTGAGTTTATGTGGGTTTGACCAGGTAATGTTAGGTAGCAATAGACGGTTTATTATTGCAATGCCACCAAATTATTTGTTCTTCAAATGTGAACAAATTTTATGTAAGTCAATAAAACGTCATTTAACTTAACCTCCAACGATACGTAAATATTTACACACTCTTTCTGTCAAAAACGCCATGCAATTTTATCAGTGGCGAAGCATTGTTGCGTTACGAGGCAAACGGTATTAGATAGGACTGTATGCTTAATACACGGTAGTTGTGTTTCAGGGATCTAGGTGTATTACTGCAGGAATCGCTCCTCGTTATGTTACACGCTACTGGTTGTGTGGAGTGTATGGCTGCCCCTACAAGTCTAATGGGGTCACAGTTCATGTACAGTCGTGGTTACCACTGCTTGCACTATAACTAGAGATGATTAGAGACCTGAAAAATTCACTTTTTCTATCACGCACAAGCCAGAATTCGAGCAACTGTATGTTCGTGCTACTTTCGCAATTGGCCCTTAACTTATTTGACACCATCTTAAAGTTCATGAGCCAATATTAACAATGTAACTAAATGCGGGCCCATTTCACTGTGTCAGCGATTAGACAATGGGCAGCTGCTGTCTGCTTCAATGCACATATATTCTTGGAGGCTAGCCTACAGGTCAGTGAACCAGCGAATTTTTCCGGTCTCTAGAGATGATGATTTATCGCGGGAAAACTGTTTGCTGGTTTTCAACACACGTTCAGCTTATTAGATTATCACTGGCTTTCTCTTGTACGTGAAGATGTTGCCCTAATTCACTGAGCCAATAAGAATCCGGCTATTGTAATATTTCTGCAGACAGCTACGTCGTGTCAGACGTACGTCACCCAATCATTAGAGATTGTGGTATATCGCGAAAATGTTTTGGGCCAACATACCCTTGCACTGAAAGAAAAGTATTGTTGTAGGTACCATACTTCTGTTAAAATAGGGACAACAGTCCAGTATGGTTGTTGGTACAATATAAATTGCTCCTGCAACAGTGTGTTCTGTAGAAGTAACAATATTACCTGTAAAAGAAAGACACTCCTTCCTCCTTTTACAGAACATATTGTCACTTCCACAGGACAGATTGTTCTAGGAACAATGCAGATAGTAACGACAACCAAACTGGAATGTTGTCCCTATTTTGACAGAAGTATGGTACCTGCAACAATACTTTTCTTTCAGTGTGAAAACGCTGTAGTTTCTTGCAGCATATATGAGTGGGTGATGCACGTCTGACACGACGTAGCTATCTGCAGACCAACAAGAGGCAACAAATATTACAATAGCGGGGTTATTATTGGCTCAGTTAAGTAGGACATAGACTCTACGTACAATAGAAAGACCAGTAGTAACCTAATAAGCTGAACGTGTGTTGAAATCCAACAAACAGTCAAGTTTTCCCGCGATAAACCATCATCTCGACCAATCATACATGTCGCAAGAAACCACAGTGTTTTCAAGGGTATGTTGGCCCAAAACATTTTCGAGATACACCATCATCTCTAAGTATGACACTTTGACTTCACGCTTCGCCACTTATAGCTTGCAGATACAGCCAGTGATTTTGATGAAAAGAACGTTGCAACAACTTGTTTCGGTTCCTTGCGCGCACGTCTGCAGTTCTGCTTCATGGTTACTGATTGGATATTTTTTACTTTTAGCGTACACAAATCACTTACGTGTGATGTCGCAATAACCATATACTGTTACTAGCACAGCCAAATGAGCAACACATCTGCACAGAAAACATGCTACCAATAATCATGAAGCATTAACATGAGATGTGCAGATACGAGTTGATGCAAAATTGTTTTCACAAGAAATCTGATGCTCTACTAATAGTCATAGACATTAGATGAAGTGCTACTCACAGAATCGAAGGATTCTGCCAGTACTCGCCGTGTTATAGGTTTCCCAACCCCTCGCGTTCCATTCGAAGAGACAGTACCGCTGCGACCCCGAGGAATTTATCCTCGCACGCCAAAACCAACAACATTCCGTCACCCATTTGGCGCCCCAAGCGACAACCGTGTCACAAACAAATGACCCCAATTTAACAGTCTCTCGCTGTTTTCGACGAAAGTTAAGGTATGATGATTAGTTTGGAGAGGAAAGGAATGTGGACTTAGCTACTTCAGCATGTCCACAACTTTTAGAATGGTATTTTCGGTAGACAGGTACGTATAGCCTATTAACGTTAGTACTTTCGAAAACCGTCTTTAAAGAATAATATAGTTTAATCTGCCCTTATACGTTCACTTCTGAGTCCAGTGAAACCTATACACTGGATTTAATTACTTAACCGGTTTTCATTTCAAATTTTTAACAATTCCAATCAACATAATGTTACGAAATGTTACTATAAGTTGAGCGCAGGTCGTCGAACTGAGTCCATAAAACTGGTGCGTACAAAAATGTATTAGCTAAAAGAAGGAAGTTTGAACTATTATGCCGTGAAATGATGCTATATATTTTGCATTAAAATTTTTCTTGTCAGTTTATAAATTAACAGTAATTTTGACGCTGAAGTTGAAAGAGTGGGAAGACTATTGTAAATGTATACGCAAAATTATAACTAAAGGGATAATAGATAATAAGATTACGGAAAAAATTAATGATATTAAATATCTGGCCAACTAAACCTTAACAGCAATGAAAACTTACAAAACTCGAAATAAACTTAAAAAAAAACAAAAAAAAAACTAATAGGTATGAAAATAATTGTCTTGCTTGAAGACCGTGAATTATATTTAACTGAGTAAATGTTCAGGTTTCGAAGAAACAGAAAAATTAAACTTTAAAATTGACGGGGAAGAGGGAGGCTTGTGAAAATATTAAATAGTCTGGCTTCATGACTAATCTCAGTTATTGTAGACTAATTGTGCTTCCCTTCAACTGCCCTATTAGAAGATCGAGAATTCTAGCAGACAAAATTAAACCTAAATTCAGAAATAGAAAAATTGCCGGATTTTTTAAAAAATATTTATTTCATAAAATCACAATAACCCCACTTATCAAAAGATAGATTCTAGAGCGATGAATCTGATTTCTGTTTATCGTGATTTCTCACTTAAATTCCTGTCTTTATACCACGTAGACATGTTATACAAATATGTGTTATTTATCGCAATTACTGGAAATACTCCTGAAATTAATATTTAGAACATTTAAGCTAGCAAAAACTTTATCCGTTATGAAAGAATTGGACGAATTTCACATAATCAAATAACTACTGCCTGTGTGAAGAGTGTTATAACTTTTTTCTATACAACTATATAAAAAAGTAACATAATTCGTAGAACCGAACTGTATACACTTGTGTTTATTGTTTAAAAATTACTTCTGCAAAATACTTAATAAACAAATACGTACTTAAATTAAATTCTGGTAAATTTCGTTTAGGTGCTAACATTTTTCATTCAGTTTAAAGAATAAGTATTGGGACACCATCTACTCGACATCAGGGACACTAGCTCCAGACGCTCATTACTCAACTATGGAAGATTGAGTATAAACGTACCTTCCTCTTATTAATTACGAAAATTTGGGTACAAAGAAGAGCCTCTGATCACGTAATATCCTATATTGGATTTTGGACTGCTGTGACATCTCTGAAACGTAACGAAATAAACCAGTTGTTCAGACTATAAGCAGAGTGTTTCTTTTGTTTGAGCGTTCTGCTAATTTGTAATGGCTGCTTTATTTATAAAGGCCCGCAGCTTCCTACCTTCTCATCTAATTTGCCATTTACATCGCAATCAAAATAAGAGCACATGACAACTAAACGAGCAGTGTTCTCTGAAGAACCTCGGCAACATCTCGTAATTAATAACACTAGCTCTCTAATACGATCTCCGCACTGCGTAAACATTTCCTCTCCCTCTCTGCCTCTGCTGCCAAGTTTCTTTTGTTTGATAGTCTCTTTCCACTTCATTATTTCTCCTTTTAATCTGCAGTCCCCCCTCTCTCTTCCCTCGTTCACCATGGCCGGGGAAAATTTTCCTTTCTGTCGGTAGGATGCTGTATGTTGTTCGGGTGTATTCTCCCAGTTAATGTTCTTCATTATCCCTACCCCTCCCTCGCACCCCTGATTCATTATGGGTCCTAGGAAGTGGGGGAGGGTAGCAGGGGGAGAGTTTTGCTTCAGCATCTACAAACCTCTTTGTGCGAAGCTTCCTCTTTGAAGACGAGAAGAGCGAATGAACGAACACCTTTTGAAGGTATTGAATCCATTTCAGTCCAGCAGATACGTCAGCGCGTTTCCCACCACCCCTGCCCCCCCCCCCACTTTTCTCGTCGTCCTCGCTAATATCTTAATGTGATCTTTTCTTGTAGTCTTGTTGATACAGGCGCAGCCCGCTGATAACATTTCCTCCTTTCTCTTTGAAAAGAAAGTACATGCCATTTTTACCGTAGAATAAAAAGAGACAGACAAAACTGTTTCCTTTTCATAACTGAGACAGAGGGAGTACATAGGCGGTCCGTATCTTGTATCAACACAAAGGAACCATCTCTTTGCTTCAGAGTCGAATATGTACGTGCTTCTAGCTAAGGGTCCAAAATGCGACAGCGATGTGAAACAGTACCGTCGGGTATGTAAATGTAAGTATGACATTAAATGGAATCGTCAATTTACTTAATTCTTTCGGCACGCTACACACTAAATAACACTCCACAACGTAACTCATAAATTACAGACGTAACGTGCATCACAAGCATTTCGCACATTCTGACTGTTTATCTTTCTGTAATGACATCTCGAATGAATATTGGCTCAAACACTGGATATAACGACTGATATGTTTTATGATTCAGTATGCCACGCCGTCACAGAGACAATGTCATACTGATTCTTGAATAGTGCAGACATAACGGTATCTCCTGATACTTTCATTAGAAAATAAATATGAACAGAAAATAATTGATGTCATACTGATTTACTGCTTGAAGCAAACTTGAAAACACTGAAAATTCTATGTTTAGCAAGAAAGTCTATACAGCCTAGAATAACAACAAAATATGACAAAATAATAATTTGTAAGGTAAGAAAACCTCATCCAAACAAAATTTCCTCATAACTTCGTAAACAAGCAAAAATACCCTTTATCTATAAACATTAAATATACTAATTGTGAAATCACATTATGTTTGCTGTCGAACAATACTGGATCAAATTTAGTTAGAAACATATTTCACTTTACCTTCTTCAAAGCCTGTGTAGGTTATAATTATTCTCATATATTTTCTGTGGAATGATTCGTGAGTTTGGGCCCATAAAATGATGGTTCCAGCAACATCAGGTCGTTCAACTAGTGCAAGGTAAATGCAGAAAATAAACTGAAAGGCAAACTAAACAACTAACAAATCAAACACTACCAATATTTCATCCATGCATGTCGCTGAATTAGGTCAATCTTTAATCTTTAAGATTGGATTCTCTCGTTGAATCAATGCCTGCTACGTTCACCGTCGTGTGTACTTTATAGTAATACATAATGGCTTTGGTGAATGTTCCGTGATAATATTAACGCATCTGAATAAATTCAATGCCCAGTTGATCAATTTTAAAAGTAACCTTTACTTTCAAAACGTGAACAATTAAATGAATTGACATTGAGAAATCCGGCCAATTTTTATGTTTTATGCATAATAAAGAATGTAAAATAAAAAGGCATTTCGTACAGTAACAGAATGGTACTTTCAAACAGTCTACATATTATTAATAGGCCCACTATTTCAAAGCTTTCCAACAATAGTCAAGACCGTAATTTTCAAACTAACGTGTCTCAAAATGAACCAGAGTGAATACAAGCGATAGTCACAGTAACGTATGCGTGCAATTAGACTTTGATGTATAGTTGTGTAAAACAAAGTGTCAGCAACACTGAAAGTCACGTTCAGGCTTACCACCAACGAGAAGCACACACACAGGTTCAGTGACGCGCGTAGAGGCGATTTGACTCTTTATGCACGTGCCACGGTCGCCCTTACCACTCTATCCTGGCTCTCAGGCGCGGGTAAAGTATCTAGGTAGGCGATCCCCTTAAGGCTGTTCAAGAGCTTTTTTTTTTAAGTTGTAATGGTAATGTATGGTACCGTGACGTGAAATCAATAGTAGCTTCATAAAATACCTAATCATATGACAAGTAACGAAAAGTATTTTAACATACTTTAGGCCTACAATCATTTCAATGAATTTTTTTTCGAATATTATTCGTTCGGTTATTTTACCACGAACTGAGATTTCTGGATGAAGTCATGAAATCATTTTGCCTAGGAGCCAAATGTTTTCACTTAATTCGAGGATTGCTATTTAGAATTTAAGGGCGCTGTCTACCTCAGAACCGCAGAAGCAGCAAATATTAGGTTTTACATGTTAAAATATTTTCCATGTGGCTTATTTCTGTTTGATGCTACATATACGTCACCATTGACTGATTTATTCAGCTCGGTGCTACGCACATTGCTAAAGGATATTTTAGGGAGTTTTATCAATACCCTAAAACATTTAGCAAGAAAACATTTTTTAACGCACTGAAAACACTCGAAAATGACTATTCACAACTTTTCCCTCTGTAGTTGTATTAATTTAGCAATATTTTCCTTTCCTAGACGCAGAAACGAGTTTTTGTCCGGAAGCGATATCGCAAAACGTGACTGAGCCTCACCGAAACATGTATAGGCTGTTTAGTGTAAAATGAGCACTTTGTATTACTTGTTATTAATTTAGAATATGTTTTATTGGGCCACTATATATTAACTTTAAAAAGCGTTGGAACGCTTACATTGGTTTTTAGTTACAAGGAAGTTTCCATATTAAAAATAGTAAAGATAACTGCAAAACGGCCGAAAGAAAACTTTTTGCAATGCTCGCTTTATCGTGAACGGCCTATAAAATCCTATCCTTGCTGCCGTCAGACCTCTGAGGTAGGCAATGCCCTTAAATACTTCATTTAATTTTTATGAAGGATTTGCGGGAATTAATGGTCGTAAACTGAATGGGTGGTAGATAACACAATATCAGGCATTTTTGTCAGTTAAAATATGTCCGGCAATGACACTTTGAAAAAATGCAGGCGCAAAATTGCATTCCGTGCGCTCCAACAGGCCGTTTATCAGCTGCTAGTATGGCCGAGCGGAGGCGAGTGGAAATATGGATATTGCGGGCTGCGTGCATCTAGGTGCATGCAAAGGTAAACAATGGTATACGACGTTCACGTCAACACACACTGAATATAAAACTTCGCTACGTGTTCCCACCTTCGAGCAGGGTCACACGTATATGGGGGGAGGCTTGGGTGAAGGTTGGGCCGGTTGCTCGACTATAGCGAGACATGCCTGTCGCCCGCCCAGCCCGAGAAATAGATGAGGCGAGGTGAAGGATGAGCTTAGAGGAGCGACGGAATGAGAAAGGCGAGGGATGGCGGAGTTCCCCGAGAAAACCTACCGGCCAGCGACAATGTCCGCCACGTTTCCCGAATGCGAAACACCCGAGAACGAACCCGACGGGGATCGAACCCGGATCGTCTAGGTGGGAGACGAGAGGTCTAACACCCTCGACCATCGCGGCCAATTACGTGCATGTACTATTATTAGAGATGATGGTATGTCGCGAAAATTTCTTGTACCAACATGCCCTTTAAAACACTGTTGTTTCTTGTAACATGTACGGTTCAGTGATGTACGTCTGACACAACGTAACTGTCTGCAGACCAATAATAGGCATCAAATATTACAATAGCGAGATTCTTATTGGCTCAGTCAAATAGGTTAACAGCTCCAAGTACAAGCGAAAGCCAGTATCTTTTCATAAGCTGAACGTGCGTTGAAATCCAACAAACAGTCAAGTTTTCCCGCGATAAATCAGCATCTCTAACTATTACATATAATTCTTTCTATTAAAAAAATATATAAATTATTTAACAAAAATCGTTAATTAAACGGTCAGCTAAAGTCATAGTGTTTGTTTCCCTAAAAAAAAAAAAAAAAAAAAAACATAGTAGAACACTTTTAAACAAACCTGGAAGACCATTTTACAATACTTTCAATATTGTATAGTGAAAAAAAAAATAACTATAGTAAAATCAGTAGAAATGAGGTATCATGCCCTCAAATACACACTGTCATTTCTTAAGGGCACCGCCTAACTGCATGTTAGAGGCTGAGAAGCGACGGAGGTATAAGGGACACCTTGAAGAGTGTATCAAATGCTGTATCACCACACCTAACCAAGCGCTGAACTAGTGTGCAAGAATCCCGCTGACCCTGTTTCTCATACTGAACTTTAAGCCGTGACCATATAATTTTGGTGTCTGCAGCAAAGTTTCATGCACGTTTTTGTCTGTGTTTTATATACATTCGGTTAATACATTTTTAAGTGCGGCAGTTTGAAAAGGTCGCTGTTACCAGGCTGATAGGCTTCGAAACTGCGTTATTAATAATGCGCGTGGTGTCTCAACAATGACACCTCCTCCATGTCTGAAGTGTATTTTCTTTTCGTGCATTGGCACAATGGGCACATGCGGAATAGATTCGTAAAATACGTGTTACCCTGGACATTACAACACATTTGCAGCGCGTATGTTAGGCGGCGCCGTTAAGGACGTTCCAGAGATAAAAACATTATAATTTTTTTTGTTTGTGTAAACCGTGTTAGTTTTGTAGGCGTTATTTGGGAGTATATTATTCTCTTACAAAAAAAAATAGCTCAGCCAGGTTTCCCATAATGGCATTTCAAAGTCAAAATTTGCATGTTTTTAGTTTATACACTCCCTGAAAACCAATCAATATAATTAAACGAAACAATTCACAGCTAAAGTACATGTCATGGGCTATGGTTATAAGTATGTAAAAACCCAGTAAAATGTATTTTTTAATTTAAAAAAAATTCTAAAGTAGCAGAAAATTTTCTAAAAATACAAAATATCCTCTGAATATGCATTTATATATGTAAAGCCCTAGCCAGTGACATGTACTTTCACTATGAATAATATTGTTTCATTATGCTGATTGGTTGATTGAGTGTATGAACTAAAAATATGCATATTTTGACTTTAAAATGTCACTATGGGAAAACTGGCTGAGCTAATTTGTTTGTAACAGGATATTGTAGGCGTACTCCCAAGCAACGGCCATAAAACTAAGACTGTTTCACACAAGTACCAAATGATGCTTTTGTGCCTTCTGTAACGCCCACAACTCACCGCACAGGGTACGCACTCAGAGGGAGGGGCATGGTGTGATGGCGCAAACAACCACAGCTCAGGGAACTAGCACCACACGCGTCCAGGAGGCACATTCGTGGCCGTCCACAATCCGCTTACAAGCACACGACCCTCGACAAAGGTAGCCGGCCGCATGCCACCCCCCCCCCTTTTATCTACCGTGCCCCCTTGCCCCGAACTGTCGAACGGCGCTTATCTGATTAATTAATCGCTGTCCGATCAGCAGGGAAGAGTTGCGAAAAAAAAAATTCTAAAAAGGGAGAATAGGGTTGGTTTTTGTTTGCCAACAACCCTTCACCACCACCCTCCCCCTGGGGGAAAAAGCCCTCACTCCTTTCCGTTCCGCCCCTCAAAAGCAACATCGCCAACCCTCAACTTGGGCGAAACATCAAAGCGCAGCTACACATAAAAGGGTTTATTTTTCCCTCCCTTTTCCGCCACTCTTAGGAGAGAGAAAAAAAGCCAGCGTGTGTACTCGACCTCCTTGTGTTTCGACGTCTGTGTGTCCGAGTCTGTGAGTTTGTACTAAGAGAGACAGAGAGAGAGAAAGAGAACCGAGATCCGTCTGCCCCCGCGAGGGTTCAAACAATTCTTCTTTTGCGAATTCATTATGGGGGATGGTCTAAGTTAATGCTGAAAGCCGCTTATAATTTCGACCGAGACGATGCACAGTACCAAGTAAGACAAGCCGAATTAGCCATCTTGTAAACATAATTTGCGATTATGTTTATACAGCGAAGGTTTTTAATTGCAGAAATGTTTTCTTGGTTATTATTTTGATGTCCATCACAAAATAACGATAATTATTACTGGTAAAATTTTCGTGCTCGTGAAAGAGCTCTGAAAATGTCAATATTTGAAAATGAAATTAATTTGACCTTTGGTCATTACTCATCGTTTTTTATATAGCTTAGTATAAAACGGGGTGGGGAAATGAAAATGGAGAAAAATACGATTTTGTTCAGCTACTTCAAGTTAGTCTTCTAAAATAAAATCGTATAGGTATCTCGTTTTTTAACTACGTAAATTGATTCCAGAGAAATTGCTTAGTTTATTTTAACGAAGAATTCTTTTAACGAAATTAAACTTTGTTTATTTTACTGAAACGGTACGTAAATTCAAACTAACTTAATAAAAATGTTCGTTAGTATAAGTGAAAACTATATTAAATTATTTTATGGGCCTCAGCGAAACCCTGACTAGGCATGTTAGCCAAATGCGTGTGAAAAACCACTATCGCATTCATTCTAGTCTAAATTGATTGGACTTTTGAAGTAATAAATATTAAAATTTCCATATCAACGGTAACAAATATTTTGATTTAATTATACTACAAACATATATAGTAAAATAATGTTGTGTTCCCACGTTTGTGATAAGATGTATTCCTTACATAAGACACTTATGAAAATTCATGAGTGTAGGGTAGAACAGCAAAAATTTCAAGTCTTTGGTGTTTGGAATTTTACCCCAGGTAAGTTTATCTATGTTCGAAATTTAATCTGATAGCATCTCGGTCAACTACCAAAACTAATGAAATATTTGAATACAAACATAATATGTGTAAATAATGTACTGTGGCTGTAGCATTTAGCAAAGTATTTATCATGTAGACAATATGTAGGTTTTTCTTTTCGGATTCCCGTCATTTTAAAACCTTGAATATCATTGAAGGCGGTTATCAAATCCCGATAATCGACAAAACCTGGTCATGTGACTGAGATAACGCATCCTACTCCAGCGAGTGAATTTTCATAAGCGTATATACTGTAGCAATTTAGAAAAAAGAAATTTTCATAAGCACCTATACTGTAGCAATTTAGAAAAAGATTATAAAAACTGCCCGTAAAAATAAACCAACGGATGGCTGCAACTAAACAGTTCAAAATACAATAGTTTTTGTAAAAGCCTGTTTATGAAGTCTACATTGAAATTATATATTATATTAACCTTATTGCCGTTGCTCGCTAGTAAGAAGTAATGAAGATAAATGGGAACAAAGACACAGCAATACCAAGTTAATAGCTACATTAAAAGATTTCACTAGTTACGCTCTTTGTAACTGATGTTTCCATCCTGTGATGTTTGCGAAGAAAGGGATGGCTCATTTAAACATGACATGTCATCCAGAATCGCCTCAAAACGAAAGACGTCCGTCAGAAATTGGTCGATCGCGAAGGGGGAAGAGAGATAGAACCAAATATTGAGGAAAAACTAGTAAACAAAGACATTTATTCCATCTGGAATAAGTTCGCCTCTACAGTTGAAACACATCGGATGTATACATACATGTGACAAGTGGTGAAAAAAAAGTTCCGACGATCTAATAGTTCGTATGCATTATGTAGTATCCGGATAAATACTTAAATTTAAGGCGGAAAATCAATGAACTGTGAGGAAGGCGTGTTTCACCTGTAAAAGAAACAAAGTAAAGTTTACAAGTGTAGAAAGAGACAATGGTTATCTGATAAACTCCATAAGTGACAATATGTCGTACATCCAGCAATTTGCAAAGTAAGTTTGCTAGGTTTATCAGACGTTCGGCAAAAGTGCATGTCCTTACTTTTATACAAGTTTTTTTTGTGTGCCGTTGGATTTTTCTTTATGCATAAAAGGTCCAGCTTTTAAACAGAATTAGATATTACCTACGTGAAATATTTACTGTTTCTGTTGGTACACAACCCTATGTTATATTTATCTTCATGAAGCGGCTGTCACACATACAAGGAGGCTCGTCACATCACGATCACTATTATGTTTTGTTCTTTGATACATGATTAAAATTGGTCATTTGTATGAAAAATATGTGTTCTTAGTACTCAAATTGGTTATTTACAAGAAAACGTGTTATTTAGTTTTCGACTGTTTAATTGTCATAAAAATAACACACGATAATTAATTTACGGATTAGAAAAATTTCATTGTCCTACTTTCTGGTCAAGAATCCTCCTTTTGCACGATAAACATCCTCCTTTTTTGCTCTCAGAGTCTGGTAACAGGGGCGTCATTTAGGGGGTGCAAGGGGAATTAGAATTTTAAGTCTATAATTTTTTTTTTATTTTTTTATTTAAATAATGCTAACTTAAGCACATAAAACTGAAGCTTTGTTATTAAAGTTTCTAATTTATAAATGTTCAATTAATATAAAAAAACAATAAGGTTACTGTCGTCGAAAAAAAATGTTGAAACCTCCCCCCCCCCCCCCCAAGACAAACCTGAAATGACGCCCCTGTCTGGTAACCTTACTGTTTGCGTATTTGCAAATTATGTGCTACACCTCCGTGAGTTAAATTTTTTATCGTTAGACACCGGAAAAATGTGTGGGTTCACTGACCTGTAGGCTGAATATATGTGAAATAGTGCAGACAGCAGGTGTTTATTAGCTGCTCGCTGACACAGTGAAATTGACCTGTATTCAGTTACAGTTTTATTATTGGCTCAGCTGCTTTCAGCAAGTGTCTAGTAAGTCTACGGCCAATTATGAAAGTGTTATAAACCTATAGCTGCTGGAACTCTAGCTTGCGCCTGAAAGAAAACGCGAATTTTTCACATCTCTACTTATATTGTTTTACAGCTAATGTGTATGACTTTTTTTAGCGCTGTAAGTCACTGACTTATGTTATTAATGACAAAAATAATTGTTTATTATGTGGTTCCAGAAATAACCACTTCAGCTTCTTCGCGAGGGGAAGAAGTGTGTGCCGGTGCCGGCTATAAAACATTCATAAGAATAATAGCTAAAGCATTTTGTTCGTATATGAGGGTGATTTAATTATTTGTGTAGCCAGAACCTCCACCGGCCCAGTAAATTGAATAATTGATTTAATGACATACAACTTACATACGCCATTGCAATGCTACGTCGCCCCAGAAAACCGATAGTGAGACAAGGAAAAAAAAGCCGATTTTGTTAGTCAACATACGCATAAATATAAAGGAAATATGGGAAATATCGTAGATAAAAGCGGACGTTTTCGTGATTTTTTACCCAGATTGTTCAATTCCTTACGTGCACATCTACAGCTCTGTTTCATAACCAGTGATTGGAGGTTTTTAACTCTCCGCGTCTTGCGGTTCTCCCCGCAAAATTACAGTTGTAGTAACCTGGTTCTGATTGGTTCAGTCATATGCTAATCAGATACATCTCTATACAATTCCACACTGTCAATAATCATGAAGTAGAGCTCGGTTTCAGTCGATATATTGACATTTATAAATTTCCGCTTTTTTTGGAATTTCAGTAAGAAAAATTTTAAATGTGCGATTACACCGCTAATTCTGTTTACCTTCCGCTACAGTACAGACATTGCGATTTAGCTGATAACTTATAACTACAGCGCAATGTCAATGGCAAATTTTTTTATATTTACAATTTCCCCGACAAATTGCGACCAAACTATACATTACTAACTCTAATGCTATGCTTGTAATGTAACTCAAGGTAAATAGAATTTCCTTTATAGCATCCAGTTTAAAATTTTTCTTCTCAGAATTCCAAAAAAGTTAGTAGTTCAGATGTTATTGCCGATTGAGTATTCAAGACGTCTGCTCGATATCGTACCTTTCCATACCTCGTAACGCAATTTGCTTTAGAACAAATTGGTGCAAAAATTTTCGCGGACATTTCCTGTCCCTACCAATTAGGAATGTTGTCAAATAACAGAATATTAAAAGGTTCAAAACGAGCAACCAAGCGAAGACACAAAGAAAACTGAGAAAACTCAGGACTTCACAGTTAAGACATAACATGCAATAACTGAGACGAAGACAATGTTACAAACAAAACAGGACGACCCAACAACGACGTCACAAAAACGAGACTAGGCAACAATGAAAAGACCATAGAAGAACACAGTACATTTTCTCAAGCGGGCTAGTCGCTATGTTGACATAGCACTGCAATGGCGTATGTCTATCTTCACTAAACCATTTACCCACATTGCAAGAAACTTCCAAAGACAAATTAGAATTATATTCCTGACACAAAAGCTAGTCACAGTAAACTGCGTGAAACTTTTTGCACCCCTGCAAGCATGTTCCCATCCGTTCTTCTGTTGACCATATCATGGTATATAATTAAGAGCTAAACGCATTAGTTTAAAATTGTAGGTTCCTTGAAGCCAATTTACAAAAAAAACTGCAACCCTAGACAACAGTTGTTGCCAACTTCCTGAGCAAAAATGTTTCTCGAGTAACGTATTTCTGTACAACAATCTCTGACGCCGGAATGTCGTACATACATGTAATTGCAGGGCAAGAGATCACGCTTGACACATACGTCATTCTGAGTAAATGTTTGCTTATAATGTTGGCAAATATCTTTATCTAGGATTGTTGTTTTGTAGTTTCTCCATACTGACTTTCAAAAACGTGTGGATTTAAATGGGAAGTTTCAGCGTTTATTTACCTGCCATAAACTCTTTAGGAGCGCTTGCGGAAAAGTTGAGTCTCACTGCTGACAGCCACGGGACGAGGTCCCAGGAAGCGTTTTTTTAGAGGAGGGCAGGGGTAGGAGACGGGAGGATTGATTCACACAACCCCTCGTATCTCCCATCGCGCCACTCTAATAATCGAACAGAGTGCAAACAACCTTGCCACCACCGCGGCACACAAATAACGGTTATGTCATGAGTGGGAGGGTGAGCCGGGGGTGGAGAGGGTGAGCGCAGAAGTTGAGTCTGTACAAAACACACACACATACACACGTAGTTATACAGATAGCCCGCGGGGGCGCGCTGTGATACCGCCCCGCACAAAAGTTGGGTGGTGCAAGGGGGGAGGTTTGCAGGGACTCGATGGGAGGTAATACACGCACTAGGATTGCCGCGAGGGTGCAGGGGGGAGGGGGCAATGGAGATGTATGTGTGTGAGATAGCGGGAGGTTAGGGTGTGTGGAGGGTGGAAACCCAGCATACGGCTAGGTAGGAAAACAAAAGATACTGGAAAACACTGCAAAACAGTGGACACGAACGGGCAGCAGAGACGATGGATGGAACCGAGCGGGGGAGTTTTTAAGCGAGGGGGAAGGGAAGGGGTGTAGCTTTCAAAAAGCCACCCCCGCGGGTTTTGCGCGAGCTGGACTTTCCGTCTGGTTGGCTGGCGCTTTTGTTACCCCCTTCCTCCCTTTACTGCACCATTTTCTGTCTCTCGTGATCTGCTGGCGCGCGGACCGCTCTTGTAAAAGGGGGGGAGGAAGGGGTTTGTCTGTGTGTTGCATGCGAGTGGGTAGGGGAGGGGGTGTTGGGAGAGCGCTTTTTGCAAAATCTGCTCGCGCTGCGCTGGCGGACTGTGTGATGGTATCCTTTTTTTTGTCTCCCTTTGTGCAGTGCCGTGTGGTATGAGTTTCACTTGTTTATGTTATCGGAGTAATGGACGGCATGTGACAAAACACGACTCGCCGGCGGGCCAAAGGGTTGTCGCGCGCGGGGGTTGGTGGTACGAAAGGGTTAGGGGGAGCGGCGAGAAGCGAAGTGGAACATGCCGTGGTAAGGGCTGGAGAGGGGAAAGAGGGGGGATAGTAGCTCGCAGAACAAACGCGTCCGCGAGCACACCATGGCGGCTGTCCGGTTGTGCAAACTCGAATACCGGGAACAAACAAATACCGTGGCACTGAGAAGGGAGGAGGTAACGAGAGAGTTGGAGAGGGGGGGTGGGGGGGGTGAGGCCGTATGATTGTTCTGGTCGGCAATATCAGTGGTTTGTTTCTGCAGGCGTATGGTAATAATGTACACGCTGGATGTCAACATGGCCGTCTGTTTAAAAAGAAAAAAAAGTACAGGAAAAATAAAAATTAATACGGTTCCACCCTACATCACCAACCTCCAAACACCCACCGGGCACAACTCCGATATTAGCCTTTCCCCGTGTACAGCTCTGAAACCTTGTTTTAAATAAGCGATGTACCTTCAATACGTCAATCCGGGCAGCGCTTCTCTGCAGTCAAACTTAACTTACTGATCCACAGAGACCCGGTTGCAGGGCCGTGTCTAGAAAGGGGGGGGGGGAGGCAAAGGGGTATTTGCCCCGGTTCCCTTATTCTAGGGGTCCTAACTTTTTGGATTAAAACTATTAAAACTTATAATTTTAATGAATGGAATTTTTTGAACCTCCCATTAAACCACATTGGTAGCTGTGAAGTAAATATTTTAAGCGTAAAGTGCAAGTAAAGACAACGACCTTGATATTCAGAATTGCCAAGGTCAGAGATATGACAATGCAGCTAACATGTCAGGAAAGTATGAGGCCCTACAAGCGCGTATTATCACTGCATTTAAGAAAGGATGGGGGCCTTAGATTTGTGCTGCCTCGGGCCACACATTCTCGTAAAATGGCCCTGCCCGGTTGGACTTCCTGCTATATTAGTTGACAGTTCTCGAGAGTTTCAGTAACAATGACTAGGGACCTGAAAAAAAAAATTCGCGTTTTCTTTTGGCCCCAAGCTAGAATTCCAGCAACTGTAAGTTCGTGTCACATTCGCAATTGGCCCGTAACTTATTTGACGCTTCCTGGAAGTCGCTTAGCCAATAGTACAGAAGCAACTAAATGCAGGCCCATATCACAGCGTCATCGAGCAGCCAGTGAGCAGATAATGTCTGCTTGAATAAACAAATGATCTTGGAGGCTAGCCTACGAGTCAGTGAACATGCGAATTTTTCCTGTCTGTAGCAATACATATGCATATTCTGCATTAAATCTTCGAGAAAGCAAAATTGGTATTTCGTTACAGCACCCAGAAACTTCTTCGACTCTTCCTAGATAGGTTACTCTTCACGAATGCTGGATATCAACAGTAAACGCTTGAACTTTAGCGTAGAATTATTCCCGGTAATTTTAAACGTATTGAATACACTTACTTTAAAAGCGTCTAAAATAAAAATGAAAAAAAAAATAAATTATTTTAAAACCTTAGTACATCGCAAAAGAGTTTGAATCTGTACGCCGCAAATACAGATAGCAATATTTTCTTGACATCGCGCGCGAGTATTCGACTCGCTGGACGTGGAAAGGCTGGTGCGACGGACTGTGTTTACGACGCACGGTTCCATCCACGCATGGGCCGACATAACGTACAACAGTCGCCTTGTGGCCTCGCTGTCACCTAGCGCGCGAACCGCCTGATAGCCGAGCCCAAAACAAACAAACTGCACCGCCAGCTCGTAAAGCCCACCCCCCACACCACCCTTCCTCGTCAGCGCTTTATTTCCTACACCGAACCCGCCTCCGTGTCGTCCGCGACAGTTAAAAGCTAGAAATAATTGCGCTACCAGACGCACATATGACTTTCGGGTTAGCATCCCCGCGGTGGAAACACGAGTTTGGAAGTGCTGGGTGGACATCGGCGGCAGATATTAAATTTGACACTTAGAAATCGGTGGGCCTACGTGGTGGGTCAGGTGCGGACCATCTTCTCACCTAAATGTCGCCATTCAAAATTACAATATAGAAAACACACCTGCTTTGTCCT
Organism: Medauroidea extradentata; assembly: GCA_003012365.1. Lineage (NCBI taxonomy): Eukaryota > Metazoa > Arthropoda > Insecta > Phasmatodea > Phasmatidae > Medauroidea > Medauroidea extradentata. Next base: position 43,252 of record PNEQ01060611.1, on the reverse strand, counting down.
TGTATCCTGTTTTAAATACGTGCAACCATTCTTTGAACAAAGGAGTGAGTGAGTGAGTGAGAGAGTTGTACTCTCAGGAAATAGTATCGATATAATTGAGAACGATGTAGAATCCAAACGCGTTTACGTTTCGTCTACAACTGCAATTTGATCGGAGACAATTCTCGGATAATTTTTTCTATATCATTAGAGATGATTGTTTATCGCGGGAAAACTTGACTGTTTGCTAGGTTTCAATGTACCTTCAGCTTACCATATGATTGCTGGTTTTTTCGTGTACGTAGAACTGGTTACCCTATTTGACTGAGCCAATAATAAACTGGCTATTGTAATATTTGATGTATGTTATTGGTCTGCAGGTAGCTACGTAGTGTCAGACATGTATAAACCAATAATATACGTCATAAGAAACTGCAGCGTTTTCAAGGGTATGTTGGCACAAAATATTTCTGCAATATACCATCACATCATCTCTAAATATCAACAATCATGCAAGTAAACAACGCCCGTATTCCGTCATATCTGGTCTGGTGTGAAACTGTCCATGTACACTAGCGTTATAGCTAGAAATGATGGTATATCGCGAAAATGTTTCGTATCAACATGTCCTTGAACAATGCTGTAGTTTCTTGTAACATATATGATTAGCTGATGTCCGCTGGCACAACGTAGTTGTCTACAGACTAATACCAGGCACCAAATATTACAATAGCGGGACTCTTATTGGCTCAGTCAAATAGGGTAACAGCTCTACGCACAAGCAAAAGCCAGTAATCTTCTGGTAAGCTGAACGTGCGTTGAAACCCAGCTAACGGACAAGTGTTCCCACGATAAACCATCGTTTCTTGTTATAGCCAATGGTGAAACAGCTAAGGCTCGAACATGTTCAGTACAGTGCAGTCATCGCAGGATAATTGACTGTTTTCTAGGCTTCGATGTAATGATTCACTTGTGACGCTTTTCTCTCGTTACTTGGTCCTTGTTTTACAAAGTCAATGCCAAGTCTGTCGCACTATACTCTATCCAGTCTAAGGTTGCAGCAGAAATAATAATTGCTAACGAAATAAATCAAAGCATTTTAATTTTATTTTGATTCCTTGCATTGTGAGTGTGCCTAATACAGTTACCTTATATTTTTTCCAATATTTCCAAAGAAATGTACGCTGTACAAAAATTTTATTGTCATTCACTTGCCTGAATTAGCTGCAACCTTAGGATGGATGGAATATGAGACTGAATGTCTGTTTGGTATGGACAGAAAAGTTTCGCAAAAATATTTTTGCACCACATCGTTCCAGCGCCTTAGGCCTACGCGAATATCTGCAGTTTTAATTCATGCGTAGAGATGCTGGTATATCGCGGGGAAAATTTACTGCTTGCTAGGTCTTAACGTATGGCACGCTATTGTTCGAAGTTTAATCTTGTTATTGGCGAGCCCCGGTTGACTGAGTCAATAATAACCCTGGTACGCCGATATTGAGCGTGCGTGATTAGTCTGCAAACATCTGGACCTTGCCACATAAGTGTCTTCCAATAATGCAAGGCGAAGGAAGTTAGTTTCCATTATCTCTATTCATCGGTATTGACTGTGTGTACACTGTAAAAAAAACTTCCTAAAATGTTTAGGAAGTAATTCACCTTAACACAGTATGAGAGAGATAGTTAATACTTCCGCATTGTAAACATGCAAACTTTTACAGTTGTTACAATACAAGTCTGGTAAATTTAGTATGCATTTGACTGTTGTATGAAAAAGTTTGGGAGTGCTACCATGGATGTCTGAGAAATAATTCTACCCTACCTTCTTTCTTAGCGCTCCTATACGCACGTGTGGCAAATTTACGAACTAATATTTAGAGTGTTGTCGTGCACAGTCTCATTTCATTTGACTGTGCCAGTCAGAACCAGGTAGACTGCGACACTACACGTCTGTGATTTGCGGTTACAGAACTCCAGGACACTGAGAGTTAAATCATCCAATCACTGACCACGAAGCAAGGCTACACTTGTGCACGCAAGGCACTCATACAAAGTGGTGCATATATATATATATATATATATATATATATATATATATATAAATGCAGTTTCGTTTAAATATTGTTCTAATTATTTTTACCTACTACTACAGTTTACTTTTCGGAAAAATGTATTGAAAAAAGTACATTTTACAGTGTATATTCCGTGGTTACAGAAAAAGATTTTTTATAAATGCCAGAAGTTAATATATGTCGCATTAAATACAGTATATTTGTCCAGTGTAGTTTGACGTACAGATTTGTTCTTTCATGCCTGAGAGCGACATTGCACTGAAAAAAAGAGTTTGTTGGTTACCACAATATATTTATTCACTATGGACTTTACCACTTTTTTTGTGGTGACTGCAACCATGTTTTGCTGCCCCCAATAAAGTTTTCTACTGACTGCAAAAAAATTTTGTAACCACAAAACAGTCTTTTTATTGTGTGTCCTGAATATACTGCATATTTAAATATAAGGACATCATTAGACAAGTTGCTCATGTGACATATTTAATATTACCATAGATCCACTGGTGCACGCGATACTTTATGCGTGGGCCATTAAATTGGCACACAGTATTTTCGTAGCAGTTTTTTTTTTCCCAGTGAGTCTTAGATCCTGAACTTGAGATTTTATTTGTAGAAAGTATGACGTGAAGTGAAAATAACGCCTCTGAGTTTCTGTTTCATGAATTATAATGGAAATTTCCAGACATAGCAGTTTGAAAAATTCGTTCTTAGCCATGTTGAGGACCCCCAAACAATATGCTTATAATGGTGGTGCTCTATTTTAATAAACATAGGAACATAGTTTGAAGTATTTTCTTTTAACATATGAATGTACCGGGAACAAGTGCATTTTTGCGTGAAAAGGAAAACGTGAGACATGTCACAACAGCACACATGCACTAGGCGAGAGGTCTTTAAAAAGACTATGTACACTCTAAAAAATAGTTTGTAAATTTGCCAACACGTGCGCATAGGAGCGCTAAGGAAGTAGGTATGGTGGAGTTCTTTCCCAGACATCCATGGTAGCATTCCTAAACATTTTTATAAAACAGTCAAATGTATAGTGAAGTTACCAGACTTGTATTGTAGCAACTGTAAAATTTTGGATATTTGCAAGGCGGAAGTATGGCAACTGTCCCGCACTACGTCTAGATTGATTAATTCCTAAACGTTTTAGGAAGTTTTTATACAGTGTACATGGGAGGTGTTGTAACGTGGCACGTTTGTTCTTTTTCATTCAAAACCCCTAAATTTATTCTCAATGCGTTTATGTACTAAAAGAAGGTCAGTTGCAACTATGCTTCATTAACTTAGAAAATGCAGCATCGTAAGAAACACGATTTTATAGCACCACAAAATGTTTTAACTTACCAAAGTACCTCCCGGATACATAAAACACAATACTAGAAACATACTTTGGACTTAACTACAAACTCTCTGCAGATAAAAGTCACATGGGAAACATTAAACGGAAAGGCTGCACGCCAGTTTAGCGCGCAGCGAATACGAGCGAAGCGGTTACCGTCGAGTGTGGCAAGCTGGACCTTATTGCTCGCCTGCCTGTCTCCGCGCGTCAAACGTGGAGAATGACATCCGGTACATAGGCGTCTTAACCGCGGCCAAAGTTAATGACGCCAGCCGCTGCCGCAGCCAATATTGTAAAGCTCAGCAGCGAGGTTTAGGAAAGCAGTTAATTATAGCTGCGCGAGCTGGACAAATACTAAGATAACTATCGATGTCGCGCCGAGTCCAGCTGCCAAGGGATGGCGTCTGCAAAATAAGCGTCACATCCGGCGGCCTGGACGAGGAATAAAAATATCTGCGTTCAGGATTGAACACCAGACCGCAATAACATCACACACAGTGGAGACTTATATCAAATACACTAAGGCTATAGCTTCGTTTCATTCAAACTTGGTGTAGCTACACCAGTGCAGCTGGTGTAGTGCTGTTACACCAAAGATACGTCTCGATGTTTGCTGGTGTAGCTATACCAACGCCGTTGAATGAAACAACTTTTGGCGAGTTATGTGCCGCATCTTCCACTGTGTATAAAGATTTGTCAAAAGACTGACCAATAAACAAGTCCGTAAAAATAAAAATCTAAAGGCACTAATAAACGACTAAAATTAATATATGTTTGTCTCATGGATGAATTTCACATTTTTTTACGTAAGTTAAGGTAATTTATTTATTTAATTTTGAATCTAACAATATCACATTGGAATACTTTTTAAAACTGGCATTCTTATGTGCTAGATATTTCCTTTTTAACTGAATGGTGACCCTCAGTTGTGGCCGTAGATTGTATTTTATCGATCACCTGCATCATACAAGAAGCCCAGAATTAGAGTCCGTATTTAAAAAAATTATTGCTACGTGTAATTATAAGATACAAAATTCAATGTAAAAAAAAAGCTTATCTTAAATGCGAAATGTGAAGAGTTGAGATTATATTATACCATACGTTAACCGCAACACACACATAAAAATTCACCTTTAACATAACATACATTCCTTTTTGACGTTCACTATTCCTATTCCACTATTATCTGCAATAATTGTGAACACCTTAACCTCAAACACATTTTATTAACCAAATCATCATAACGAAACGTAACTAATTTAAACTTGGCGCGTCCGTTTCCCATACACTACACCAGCTACACCTCCTCCAGACCAGGTGTAATTATTTCTGCAAAAATTACACTGGTGTAACTACACCAGCTTGAATGAAACGCAGTGTAATCACAACGTGACGTCACATCCTATGAACTGAAACACATTTTTTTTTTTTTTTTTGGTGTAGCTACACCGAACACTTGTGTAGCTACGCCAGCTTGAATGAAACGAATCTTATGCTCGGTAGTTTTGTTCACATTGGTGCAAACAACTCGAATGATTTGTAAGAGAATTCATCGAAAATAGAGACTTTGTACAGTCATACTGTACAGAAATACATGTAAGCTTTTTCCTAAAACAACGTACAATTCACGCGCAAATTTTTTCTGATTGATTTTAGCTTATTTCCATTTCAAAATGTATGATACTTAGGGTCGATTGCGCAGTCACGTGAAGAAATTCTTGAGGTAATGATGCAACTGTAGAGAACTTTAAACATCTGAGAATTGATTCGTTTGCATTTCACAGTCACGAAATTGAGATATCTCAGTTAAGGTTAAGCGTTACGACACACATAGCTAGAAAAATTATTTATCTTATGCACCGACGTGAAAATGTAACTAAAAAGTAAATTATTTTTTAATTTTAAATGCCCCAAACGAACATTAGGCGATCATATAATTTATGTTTTGTACTCCCCATAGGCCTACTTAGAAGTTGAAACAAAACGCAAAATTAAAATGATAAAATACGTCGCAGATTTTTGTTTATAAAATGGTCTCATGACTCTTTTGTTCGAAAAACAAAAAGCGTCATTTAAAACGCGATATTGCTTTCATATAAAAAAGTTCAACGAATATAAAATACCTCCTCGATACCAGCGCAACAGTTCTTTTACACCATCATTATGTTCCTGCTCAAAAGTATCATTTAAAATTCAAATAAGAATATTACTCACCTTCATGTGACATTCTAACATCTGTTTAAGGTCGCAGTGAGTGATATGTAGCTTATGGAAATCTTAAGGGAGGTCTGACGACTTCTTAAAGGAAATTCTAAGTGTTTCCTTAGATTTCACTGACGTTTGGTTTCTGAAATGGAAATTCCTCACATTTCACTCACAAAGACCTTAAATATTACTGTGACTGCGCAATCGGTCCATATGGTACAAACAAACTGCGGGTTTACTATAACGAAAGAATTAGGGCACAAAAAATAAACAAATATAGCCTATATATATGTCAAAATAATATAGCAATTTTTCGATATCGGTATTTGGTTTCTGTAAATATAATATTATCCAAATATTTGTTAAACCACTATAGACATGACCTTAAAAACTAATACTGGACAACTCTACACTAAAAGCCTTAGTGCGAGCGTCAGACAACATTTTCGGTGACTTTTCGCCGAACCGCTAGAAAGCAACACGGTTAAACTGCTACAAATTGTCGGCACTGTATAAAAAAACACAAAATCTACAGGTTCTGGACTATAGATGTTACTGAAAATGTGTTCACTGTGCCAAAGTGGCAGATAAACATTTGAAGTACGCATTTTTGCTGGCTTTATGTAGCTGTTTCCATATAATGGCACAGAGGTTATAACATACATAATACTGTATACAAACTTTTAAGAGCAGTCCTCGACTGGCGCATGGACGGCGTTGCAGCGTGTCATGCGCATACGTTTTTACGCGAAACCGCTTAACTTATTCATATTATGTTTACCTACGAAAAGAACACACACTTGAAACCATGCTTCTATTTTTTCAAAAATGCAGCACGCTTCTTATAAACATGATTTTCGGGCCTCTCAAAATGGCTAAAAACGGGCTTTTTATGACTGTTGTAACTCCGAAAATATTACCTGAATTCGTAAAGTGCAAAACGAGAGGCATGCGTTGGTCTTTACTTCATACTATTCCAAAGTAAAATATTGGGGTCACCGCTTAAAGTCCCATAGTAAAAAGACTACAACGGAAACCTTGCACGCCAGTTTGGCGCGCTGCGAATAGAGGCGATATGTTTCTCGTCAAGCGTGGGACACTGACTCTTATCACTACGCTGTTACCACGCGTCAAAGGTGGAAATTTGATACCGCGAAGGACTCCTCTTAAGTTTTCCGTTTAAAAGTTCACAGCTGAATTACTGCCACTAATAAAGAGGCAGAAAAACAGCGGATCGAGACCAAACGAAACTGTTTTCTTGTCGGACCACAAGAAAACAGCGCCGTCGTGTCGAGAAGGAATCGGAAAGTTGTCCAATATAGTCTCTTTTAAGATATTCGTAAATATCGGACAGCTAAATGCAGAGAACAAATGCTAGAGTGCGAAAAATGTTCACTTGGGACAACAAAAATATTGCTATTCGTCGAGAAAAGACAGTTTTTTTCTCAGATTGTTATGTTGGCATATCATGCAGCGTAGTCTACCGTTAACTGTCGGCTTGATTTAGCAACACAATCAGGTGTTCTTGCGAAATACTCAAGCTCTTTAATTTTTTTTACAATGTATTTGATACATAACGTCACTAGCTGCCCACAGATGCAAATTTTAGTGGAAACGGGGACGTCTTCACTAACCTTTTATGAACCAGTAATTAAATTCAATTATTCGACGACGTATATTTACGGTTAGTCTATGCCGTAATTAATCTGACGTAACGAAATTTATCTTGCGCCAGGTGAGTCATTGTGTAGTTTCCGACTGCACAGACTCTGCCCGCTTACCTCGCGGCTTAGGTAACCTGAGGTTTCGCCAGCCAAAAACACACACTGCATATACACACACATTCATAGGACACACACATATATACAGACACAGACCTAGCCAGAAGGTAAAAGGAAGGACGGAGTCGAAAAAGAAGGAGTTCCTGAAACTGAGCAGCGTAAACAGAAAAGCAAATATGAAACTTTCTGTCACGAATAATGGTACACAATCGTAACTCAAAAAAAATTCTTTTTTTGAAATTATTTATCTTGAACTTCTGTGTCTGGCGCGCTCGTGCCTGCGTGCACGGCCCAGGGTGGACCAGGAGAAGAAGTTATGAGATCAACACAACCGTAAAAAATTTCCATTTAGATCGCTGCACGCGTTTGTCTATTCATTCCGGGGGGAGGAGGGAGGAAACAATATGATTTACTGTGTTTACGCTGGGGTGGTGAGGTCTGAGGGGGGAAGTGCGGCTATATCTGAGCAAACAATAATATGATTTACAACTGTGTTTATGCTGGGCGGGGGCGCAATGCTAGTTGTGGCTAGGAGCGAGGGAGACCCACCAGGAGGGGTCTGGCTAGAAGTTGTCTTCGGGCCGTCAGCAGCCCGCCACTCGCTACCCCATTACAACCCCGACGTGTTTACTGCTGCCGCCCGACCAGGTACGTATAAGCTTCTTCCCCCTCCCCCTTCTTCTCAAACCCACAGGATCCTCCCCCCCCCCTCCCGGCCTCCAGTGCGACGAATCGGAGCACGTGTCCCAGAAAAGTTGACGTGTTCCGACAGACGTGAGAGAGGCGCTCCGGGAATCGAATGTTTAGAATGTTAGTGATGCCGCTCTCGCGGTCGGTACTTGGAACACTGGCATCTCAAGACTGGAGGACTTCGATCATATATTTAGCCAGCATGGCTCATAAAAACTCCTGGTTTTCCACGTCGAATGGTTATTCGATGATATATGATCTCGGTAAACCACACCTGATTTTCAAATGTGGGGAATGAGACGGACGTTGCAGTTGGCCAGTGGTATTTTCTCGTGGTGCTTCCGTTTCCTCCCCGACTTTGTATTCCGTCGCTGCTCCATGCTCACGCGGCCGGTGTATTGTTGCCAGGTAGGGCTGCAGATTATCAGAACTGTACACTCCTGATCAACGTGCCGTAGACCAATGTCAAGGAACTCCTATTTTTGGTGAACATATTTCTGAACCAGTTTGTTTCAGTGCCTCATGTGCTCATATTTCAGATCTGCTTCAAGGTTAGTGATTGGCTGTTTTAAAATTTTAGGTGTCTTAACGTTTTAGTGTAAATCACAGGCGACAGACGTTTGGTTCCGCAGTAACATCAACCTTATTGGTACAATCAAATAAGACACGTCTTTCCACAAAGACACGCTGCCAATATCAACGAAGGAAAGCTGCAGAGGTGCAAATGAAGTATTAAAATCAGTTGGTACAGAAATCTCCTCGAGAAAGTCATAGGTCCCTACCATTGACCGTGAATGACTGGCTATTAAACGTTTTGTAACCACTTACTAATGAGCGGCTCTTACAGGCCATCGTGTCAATTATTGTAGCGAAAACTATCACACAACCCTGTACAGATTTTGACAACCGCAGCCTTACTTTGCAACAACCCACCGGCCCACCACTGCAAAGGACATCCTCCTGTATAAACCTCGAAGGCGAAAATTTTAGCATGATGAGAGTTGGAACATATAACTCCTAATAATGCAGAAGCGAAATTACCGCTGGACAAACCACTATCCAATCAATAGCTGCTGATGACGGAACGACGGTACGTGTTGTAAAACGCGGCTCGACCAGCAGAAAACCGTTCTGCAGCACCACTGAAAGAAAAGTACCAATTGTCGTAGGCACCATAATTTTGTTAAAATACAAACAACAGTCGTGTTCAGCTGTCGAAACTACATGCAATGTTCCTACATCAATCTGTTCTGTAGATGGAGCAAAGATGATCTTTATTGTAGAGAACACATTACTACTTCTATACTAGAGCAGATTGTTGTAAGGACTGTCCAGATAGTACCAACAACTAAATTGGACTGCTGTCCCTATTTTAACAAAATAATTGTACTCGCTACAATACATTATTATTTGTTCAGTGCACACAGTAGAGACTCGAACACAAGGATTCTTCTTGTCCAGAGTCTCTTGCACCTAATCACTAGACATGAAAAATTAGCGGATTCATTGGATTTCAATATCTTCTTGTACAAATCACTTGCCCGATTGGTAGGGACGCTTATTTTTCGCATGATAAATTGGCAGTTTGCTAGACTTCAATATAACCAGTTCATATATAACGGTATTCATTCGTTGTCAGTAGAGGTAGGTAGGTAGGTGAGTTTTACGTCTCGTCTACAGCGAGGTTATTACAGCGTTGATGCACAACTTGGTATAATGACAGAAACTAGGAGAGTAGTCGGCCATGGCCTTTGTTAAGAGGGCGTGGTACATAATTCAACGATAAAAGCATTAATCTATAACTGTAGGTTTATTCAAGCCAATTTGAGAAAATTAAACAAAAGCAATCCTAGACAATCACTGTAAAAAAACTTCCTTGGATGCAGGGTGGTGCAGTTACCATACTTCCGTCTTGTAAATATGCAAACTTTTACAGTTGCTACAATACAAGTCTGGTATCTTCAGTATACATTTGACTGTTTTATAAAAAGGTTTAGGAGTGCTGCCATGGATGTCTGGGAAACTATTCATCCATACCTACTTTCGTAGCGCTCCTATACGCACGTCTGGTAAATTTACAAACTATTTTTAGAGTGATAGTTTTAGTCAATGTTTTAAACAAAATTGTTTCCAGTGTTACGAACTTCTAAGGCACAATATCTGACGCCGGAACCTCGTGCATTTAACTGCGGCGTAAGAGATCACTCGTAACGAATTAGTAATTCAGGATAAATATTTACTCATAAAGTTGGCAAATACCATTATCTAGGACTGTCATTGAGTAATTTATCCATATTGACTTCGAAAAAAAGTGTAGAAATCAACTGATGTTTTCAGCGTTTATTTATCTACCACGCGTTCTTAAGGAACCATCCCAGCGTTTCTCATGAAGTGATTTCGGGAAACCATGAAAAACCGAAATCAGGATGGCCGGAGCAGAGGATCGAACCCGGGTCCTCCCGAATGTGTATCCAACAAGTTACCGTTTCGGAACTTCGCTCGGTTTGTTAGAGATACGGAAATGTTGCTGGTTCAACGACCAGCCGGCTGTACTGCATAATCCTGTGTACACTCTCCCTTCGGCTATTTGGTCATTGGGTGTGCTACCTTAACGGCGTTCATGTGACAAAAAAAACATTATCTTATATTTGCACGACATAGTGTTCGTTTTACAGACCTTACTTGTTGCTACATTTTCCCTTTGTAAACATTTTTTAGCTCTCATAGTTTCTCCATAGCGGCATGTCAAAGTCAGTAATTGCAAATTGCGTGGACATAGGAATAAGAATAACCAAGTGACTTGCTCGAATAAAACAATTTACACTGAAATTAGATATTATGGGCAATATGCTGAGATATTTGAAAACACGACAAAGTCCTTTTGTCTTTTTTAAAAATTGCCATAAATGGAGTAAATTGTCATCATCTTCATAAGTTTAAAATATATATATATATATAAAGGTATTTCATTGCATGTTTTAAAAATCTTTCAGCATATGGCCAATAATATCTCATTTTAGTGTAAACTATTTCATTCGCGAATGACATTTGGTTTTTGTTATTTGTATGTTCCCGTAACTTGCACATTTTGACTTTGTCATGTGACTATGGGAAAACTATGAGAGTTAAAAAAAATTACGAGTGGAAAATGTAGTCACAAGTAACGTCCGTAAAATGAGCACTATGCCGTGAAAATATAAAATTATGCATTTCTTGCCACGTGAACACCCGCGATAGTAGTGAACGTGTACAGAAGTTTGAAATCTAACGTCTTCTCAAATCAATGCGTGTGATTCCCGGTTCTCATAGCTGGGACTGGGTCAGTGACAACTCTGGTGCGCCAGTACTGATTGTTTGTAACTTAAAACCATCCTCCAATCATATAAGGTGCACACTGTTTTGAAAAATACTGTGGCACGAAAGATTATTACGATTTTCCACTATCTATCCCTATAGGGCACGAGTATTTCGCGAATTGTTTGTAGGTCAGGTTGAACGCCAATAACCTGTATATCACTGTAACTTCCGTGATTAGACGACAGGTATTTTGACACACCTTTGGAAGCTGCAAGCCAGTAGTAAATAAAATAATTCGTGGGGCTACCCACTTGTACGGTTAGGAGCCAATGGATATTCGACTTTGGCCAGTGTGTGTATAGGACTGAAAAGTCTAAGACTGCTACCAGATTAATACGAGAAATTCTCGTGCCTCTATCTATACCGGTCATCTACAACAGTTGCGGTGACAAATGAGCTAACGAGACCTGTTTAAGTAACTGTGTCAAGTTCAGCATTAACTACACTGAACCCGGGAGTTTGTCGGTTCTCTAAAAATGACTCACCGAGCTGACCGACACGCCACTTATCTTCTGTATACCTCCCATCTTTGCTTTTGGTGTAATGCCCGTCATTGCTCAACATTCATTTAAGTTTTTGTACCCTTGGTCATGCATGATTCCACTGAAAATGTTGGCGAAAATATTTTTGCTCAAACTTATTTCAACGTCTTGCGTACACATATGCGGCCCTGCTGCATGGTCAGATAGTGGGTGTTTTAATTAACTCTCAGCTAAGTTCTACCTGCACATCGCAGAGGTGTGATGTCGCTGTAACTTTGTTCTGACAGCAACAGTACAATTACAGAAGTCTCTGCACTGCCAATAACCGTGAATCAGAGCTGCAGATGTGTGGAGACACTGATTTCCCGTGAAAATAATTCTGAACCAACTTATTTCTATGTCTGAAGTGCACATCCGCAGCTCTGCTTCGTGGTTATTGGTACAGACTTGCAAAATTCCCGTTATCATTTTTCAGCAGACTTAACTTCACTTTCCTATAAATAACAGAGCATAATCTACGATTCAATTGGCCACGAAATTTTATGTGTTGTTATTTACGTGTGTTACGTCGTTACAGAGATTGGCCTCTCTACCGTATAAGCATTCTCCGCGGCAAGTCACAACAATATCGGCCAGCGGGAGACGTCGAACGAGCCTATAGTCACTTGGAGTCAAGTCAACAGTCAGAAAATATCGCGAATTTTGCATGTATTTAGTTATTGAGTGTGTATTTAAGCAGAGGCGTCGCTCAGTTGACAGGTCATTGAGATGAGGCTACTGCGACACCGCACGTCTGCCAATTGCGGCTGGAAAGTTCAGACGCCCGAGTGTTGAAAACAACGGGCCATGAAGCACAGATGTATGTGTGCGTGTAAAGAAATTAAACACGTTGGTGTAAACTCCTTCTCACAAATAATCCGGGGCTCTTTCACATATGCACAAGCACAAGCTGTTGCAAATATATATTCACCAAATGTCCGATCCCAGTGCACGTGTTTTGGGACGACATCAAAAAGCAACGTGGAAAACAACGGTTATAGGGACCCGGAACCGTCCTTCCGAATCGTCTTCAACCCAAACCATTCGGTAGTACACCGGACTGAAACTCGTCCCGGAAAGTACACAAACCCCGTGTTGTAAGCGCCGGCAGACGCTGAGCAGAGGAGTCTTCGCAGTAAACCCTGACTTCTTATGCGCGGTGCAACTCCACCCGGGGAGTGTGTATACACCTCGAGAGAGTCTGAACAATTTGTTCCCCGGCCGAAGGGTTTTCGCGGTGAGCAATGGTTAACCATTTAAATAAATAGCCGGGAGTAAAATGGCCCGCTGCCTGTGTCCACAAACAAACCGTTGGCGCGGCGGAGAAGAATTGGGGCATTCCCGGAGAGCGGTTGGTTGGTCGACTGACTAAAGGGGTTGAGTGCCGTTACGACAGAACTGTAGCTCCCCGAGAAGCTACGTTTACACCCACTCATCGTGGCCAGACGCACTGTAAGAGGGAGGAGTACGTTACAAACCCATCTACTCACGTTTACACGTTCCACCACCTCTTGCCAGTTTCTGTGACAACTTAAAAATTCTTTCTCTGCCATAACGAGGATTTTGTTGCAGTTGAGAAGACAATAGAAGAACGGTCCGCGATAAAGTTAGCACATTTGAAGTGTTTATTACATTTTTACTTTCAGCCAATTTGTACTTTTTATCCACATTGTAATATCAGCACCAACAGTAATCAGCAATGTGTATAGATAGTACCATACTAAAAAAACTAACGTCTGATACCACAATAAAAATATCTCCAAGTATTATGCTAGACAAGGCGGTCTCCAAAAGTACTCACTTTACCTGGAACATACTATTAACTACGAACCCTTGCAAAGTCACTTTGTCACGAATAAATTTTTGTTTACACAGGCCTGTACAGTAGCCTAATCTTAAAAAAAAAAAAAAAAAAAAAAAAAAAAAAACATTTGTGTTATTACATAATAATTCCACAGTATTATTTATGGTAAAGTTATGTGTTTTTCCAATGCAAACTGTACAACTTGAACTAAATTATTGTAAAAATATTGTTTGGGCTGTACAGGAGGGGATTTAGCTTGTGACCTACATGACTACGAAGGGTCCTCACCTGACGGATAATCGGTGTTGTGTATAACACTTTTTAACGCAAGACTGCTACACGTGTTCCTAACATTTTAATCCATTAGAGGAAAACACACCCCAAATTGTGTTCCTAGTTTCCATTAAAATTACAGGACGCCTGTTTGGAACATGTTTTTGAGATCCCTCATATAAAGACAAAACAAGGCTTTCTATTCCAGACTGCTGTAGACTATGTGGGAAAATTGTCAACCTATTTGTAAAACAGAAATATAGAAGCATTCGTTTGACTTTATGGAATGATATGCCGAAATAAAATGCTCCTTCTTGATAGTCGTCATTGCCAGTTGTCGGGGAAAAAAAACGAACAAGGCTCTCGACGTCATCACTTGGCGACAATCAGCTACCTCACTCTGACTGGCTACAGCTCGTCACGATACTTGAGGTGATCATTTACTACGCAACGAACTATACATTCTTGTTCCTTCTATTCTCATTTTATTGCAACCTCAGCCAGACTGTGATAAATATTCATGAGTCAGTGAAAACAAAATTAGCTATACTTTTACACAATAGATAGTACGATGTATAAGTGATTCGCAATACAGTGAGCACTAAAAAAAAAAAACCCTGCTAAGTTTCTATTTTCAGCCAATTAGTATCCTTCCGCGCGTAACGGCTAACGACGGGAAATGTCTAACCTCTCTGGACACGTCACTTGATGTTTGCGCGCGTAAGATAAACGATGGAGTCGGCTGGAATCTATATAGCTTGATAAAAAAAAGTTTATTAATTACAGAAAAAATAAATCATTCCGAATTCAGTTTATTTTATTTTAGTGTCGTATTTAAATAGGAAAATACACGAAACTATATTCGACAGTTTGCTGCCAACCATACAAGGAGAAATGTAACTACTGTTAATGTTGAATGTTATGATGCAGTAACGCCTAGTGATTTTATTCATAGATTAGATCTTCAGTGCTCACTTTATCCCGAATGACCTATAGCATTGCGTTCTTACTCAATGCCTATAGTAAGGAGTGTAGAGTAGAGAAAAACTTACATAACATTTGTTATCATTTGCAGTGCAATAAAATTATTAGTGAATTAGGTGAACTACTGATGAATCACTTACCACATATTGCATGCGCTCCACGTTTTTCGTTGTAATCTTACAAGTATTTTATTAGGATAAATTATTTTGTACTTAATAGTCCGTTTTAAAAAACTAGTATATCACCGCATGAACACACACAATGTTTTTCGTCTCTACACATATTGTGTACAACAAACGTAAGAATGTCGTGTTTTACTGCTGGAAACTAATGCTTTGATAAAGGCTGATCACGGTAAAGTGACTACTTTTTATTTAAGGCTCTGCAAACATTTATACTATATATATATATATATATATATATATATATATATATATATATATATATATATATATATATATATATATATATATACTGATGATGGTTTATCGCGGGAAAACTTGACTGTTTGCTAGATTTCAATGTACGTCCAAATTACCGAGAGATTATTGGCTTTCGATTATACGTGGAGCTGTTACCCTATTTGACTGAGCAAATAGGAATCCCGCTACTGTAATATAGTACGCCTGTTATTCGTCTGCAGAGCTACGTTGTGTCAGACGCAGGGCATCCAACTGTAATGTTTCAAGAAACTACAGCGTTTTCAAGGGCGTGTTGACACAAAACATCACTGCGAGAAAGAATTATTTCATTATACTAAATATATTTGTTTGGGTGATGTTTGCTTCAGCTAAACAATATTTTGTTGGTAAGACCAAGCTTGGAGTCCTCCAAACAAATTTATTTATTTCCCTCGACCAAATTATTCATTTAAACGCACTTTGTTTGTGCCAAACGTATATTTCGTTACTAAAGGACGTCGAATAAATATTTTGTGCAAACAATTAACTTGTTACAGCTTGACAACAAAATAATATTGTTAGTTATGAGTGATGTGCTTTGAACCAAAAATTTTTTTTCGATGGACTAAATGATTTTGTTGGCGAAACTAAATCCATTTGGTTGACTTGCGGAAGATGGCAGGCTGGCGTGCGTGAGCGAAAAGATGGCGAACGCTGTATAGCCTACCTCAACTTTCAAAGCATAAGCTTGTGCGACAAGTAGGACGTCTAAACTGTTAATCAGCATTATTAAAGTATCTTAATTTTAGCTATAACAATTTCAAAGTGGTTTATTCTGTCGATCACAACGGAAAATGCTATAAACTTGAAAAACACCGCAGCTGCACGTCTCGTTCTTTGTGCTGCGGAGCACGGCAATAATTTGGTAATATTATTTGACTTCGTTTACATTTTCGCAGACGGACGACAAAACGTTTGAAAATAAAGCAGTACAATCGTAATTTAATATTAGGCCTAACTATTCCTATACAAATAACAATCCCAGTATCATAGAAGCACTCTTAGCTCCGTTGGTTAGGTCATGAATAGAACGAAACAAGCGAAGGCATAGTGGATCAAATCCCAGTCCAACCATACTTTTTTTTTTAGGTCTTAAAATTTCAGAAATTTGTTAAGATTATAATATATATATTTTTTTTTAGTTCTTAAAATATTGCGTGTGCATTTAATATGTCCAACGAAATATTTTTATGACGAGCTAAATATATGGTAGGCTACTGCTAATAAAATTCAGTCATTTGCCTCAAACTAATCGCGGGAACAAAATAATTTGGTATGAGCAAACAAATATCTAATTGCCCCTATACAAACAAATGATTTGGTTGATTAAAAAAAAAAATTTGTTTGCACCAACAAAATTTTTTTCTCAGTGCATTTTCGCGATGTACCATCATCTCTAATTATGTAGTTTCGTGTGCAGTGATATGTATGTAGTGAATTTACCAATAATTCTGTATTGATAGTACGTGCATAACACGTAACAAAGTACACAAATGGGCAGGAAAATATTCCATGCAGAGCTCTGGTAGTTGCAGTTTGAAAAACGCCCTGCGCAGTCTGCTCTCCGTCAGTCAGTGGACAGTGCATTCCAACGAGCTGGTTTCTGAATGGAGCCGCTCCTGCCCAAGAAACAAAATGAAAGAGAGAGAGAGCGAGAGAGAGAGAGGTTAATGGGGCGTCGATTTATGAGCGCGGTCACAAAAACAGACGACCGGCGCCGGAAACAAAACGCCTCGCGCGCCGTTAATAACAATGTTCCAGGCGGGCACAAGTGCCTCGCATCACGGCTAGAAGACGAGAGTTGGGGTGGAGGGGGGGGGGAGAAGAGGAGGTCTGTTGTCTGGTTTCGATCCTAGCGTCAACGGTAAATCACCCCCTGTTTTGAAATGTTTTTATTTTTGATTTATCCCTCGTGCGCGGGAACAGTGCAACGCGGATGTGTATATCCCAGTGCTGCCGTCTCGTGTTGCGGGTTAGTTAAGGCTATTCAGGTGGTATAAAATCACGATTTCGTATTTTCATGAAATAGTGTTAGTTTTGTGGACGGTGCTTGTCAGCACAGTTCCCTCTTGCGAAATAATTTGAGTTCCCATAGTTTTCTCGTAATGGCGCATCAAAGTTAAAATTTGCATGCTACGTTGACATGTAAATAGTGAAAATCAATTCATTTACTCAGATTGTATAGTTCATAACGTACTATATTGAATCATATAAAAATCGTAAAAGTACAGGAAAAAGTTGCAAATTCAGATAATTTTTTAAATACAAAGTTGTTAACTGTAAATTATTTAGTTTAAGTAAGTCAAATGGTTTTCACTATTTTCGTGGCAGCATAACACGCAAATTTTTACTTTGACGCACCGTTGTGAGAAAACTATGCGAGGTAAATTGTTTCGTAAGAGGAAACTGTACTCGCAAGTATCGTCTACAAAACTAATAATATTTCATAAAAAAGTATAACATTTCGATATTTAACGCACTTGAACACCCTTAAGAGTTATTGGACGCTAGCTTTTTTTTTTTACGTCTGAGGCACGGAAACGGGCAAGGCAATAAGTCGAATATAACACGTTCGTCAAACACCTCATCGCCTCCAGGCGCGAAAGACTAAACTAGCGTTAAGTGTTTTCGTAGAATGTGCTTCATGAAACTTCAGGCGATGACCCTGTTATTTAATTTGTGAGAAGTATGTGGTAAAGTCCAATGCAAGTTTCTATGGTGTTGTTTTACGATTGCGTTGATATTTTTTCAGTTACAGGAACGTGGAAAAATCATTTTTAGTACTTTTTAGGCGGTTGGTAATCATGTTTTTAACTGGCGGATGGTGTTTTTAAAACCACAGAGACACAGAGTGAAGTGTGTCTTCTTTTCGTAGATAAACACATTGGATACATTTTAATTAGTTCTATTATAAAAATAGTTTTCGTACCACGCTACAGCACGTCCACCGCGCCAGATCCACTTACTCATAACGCCATGATCCTCTATTTAACAGTTTGTGCGATAGTCATTTTTTAAAGCCTGAACGAGGACAGATACCACAAATCGGTTTGGCGGTTTGTTTAAAATAGTTTTGTGCTGTGTTAGTTAATTCTTTCAAGATATTAATTAAATTTTACGGTTTCGATTAGTAAGTCAGTTAACAAAAATGTCGCTAATTACTAGAGCCCACGATTTTTCGCGAAAAGAATTCTGCAACAGTTTGTTTCAATGCCTTATGTTGCACATATGCAGTCCCTGCCTCATGGTCAGTGATTGGCTGTTTTTAATTCTCAACATCTAGGATTCTACCCGCTAATCACAGACGTGAGGTGTCGTATTAACCTTGTTCCTGTTGGCACAGTGAAATGAGCCACGTCTGTGCAATAGAGACCTGAAAAATTCACGTTTACATTTGGACACAAGCTAGGATTCCATCAACTGTAAGTTTGCGTCACTTTCGCAATTGGCCTTCGACTTATTTGACACTTCCTGGAAGTCTCCGAGCCAATAATGTAAATGGAAATAAAACACAGTTGTATCACTTTAGCAGCAAGCAGCTAAAGCGCAGTCTTTGTCTGCTTCAGTTTACATATGAATAGAGGTACGTCAATTTCGCGGATCATCTGGCAGCAGTCTAGACTTGTCGGTCCTATACACCCACTGGCCACAATCGGTTATCTATTGGCTAATAACCGTACAAGCAGGTAGCAAGCGATAGCACTTCGCATTATTTCCTTATTTACTACTGGCTTGCAGTAGTCAAACGCGTTTCGTAACAGCCGCCAACAAGTCACAGACATGACAATGAAGTATACATAAGTGGCGTCCAACCTGACCTGGAATGTATCTGCGAAATTTACGTACCTCTACATATGAACCATATTATTATAAAGGAACCAAGCACGATATTTTATTGTTCTGAAATTAGTAGCAGATACACGAATTTAAAACTTAAATACATTAATAACTTATATGTCCTTGTACGGAATCATGTTCTGCAATTTTGTCATGCATGCAATTGTAATTAAATGCAGGTGTTTATCATTGAATCTTGATTTTATCAGTTTCATCACAATGGCGCTTGGTTCTTTTATGCATAAAATGGTTAATATATTCTTGCAGGCTAGCCGACAGGTCTGCGAACCACCGCGAATTTTTCAGGACTCTAGCAATAATACATTCTGCCAGTAACCATGAAGCAGAGCTTCATATGTGCACATAAGGTATTTTAAGAAACCAAAATGAATAAACACTGCCAGAACGTTGACAAACTACATGAAGGAAACAAAAGCCAAAAAAATTATTATTTTTCTGCATACATGCAAATAATATTATGTTGTCATAACTTAGGTTCTGAAATTTATGGAATATGTGTAATACTGAATCATTTAACCTTTCAGGTTGCATTACAATGAAATTGCTATCAATGATAGTTTTCCTTGATCATTTTACTAGAGGTCAAACGTTGTAGGCCCTAAGTCGAGTTATTACAGAAATGTCCCTTATGGCAAAAATGAGACAAAAAAACCGGCGAACCTAGTCTTGACAAATTAACCAACATTGCGAAAACCAATTTAAACAAAACAGCCGAACAGTCTTTTTTATATATTTGCTTTATTTTAGGCTTATCACCGAAACCGCATAAGCAGGGGGAATGACACTTAAAGACTGCGAATGACGCCAAAGCGACTCATGTGTCCCCTATTTTTTTTTCTGGATGAAAAAATATAAAACAAAACAAGGCGGAGGATAGATATGCGTGTGTTGTGCATATAAATGCGGAATGCGAGTGCGGGAAGAGGGACGTCATCTCGGATGTGACGAATATCAACAGCCAAACGTCGAGCGAGGACGTACCAACTCCATCGACGTAATTTGTATAAGCTAGTCACATGCGGGCGAGCTTCTCTGTCTTAAAACTACACGACATGCCTAGGGACACTTGATTTTCGCGGACAAGTGTCTTGCACCAACATGTTTCAATGCCTTATGTGCACATCTGCAGCTTTGCTTCGTGGTTATTGGCAGCGTGTGTTTGTGCTTGAACTCTTGTGTCGAAACCGAAGTCACAAAATGTACGGAATCACATTTTTGCTTACACACTTGACATAAACTATGTCCTAGGATTTATATTTTTATTGGTATTTTTAAAGTATTTTACGTGCCCTAATAGCTCAATGGCCATGGTAGAAGAGCACGGTGGAAAAGGGAAGGAAGGGACTTGGCCATGGCATTATTTAGGAACCATCCTACCATTCGCATGGAGTGACTAAAAAAAAAAAACATGGAATTTAATAGCAGGATTTCCGCAGCCGGGAAGCGAATCCGTGACCTTCCGGATAAGAGGTGATTATTTTACAGTCCATCACATGAACGAGTGTACTTTTCTGGAGTATTTGCTGGCAGGAAGGTGAAGGCTGGGAAGGATCTGTGGACCGAGATCAGTATGTTACCAACAGAGAGTAGACATGTGTAGTTTCGGCAAAAAGTGTCCATGTATCAACAGTAAGATCACAAAATGTTAAACATGTGAAGGGCTTAGATTTATAGTGGTGTAATACAGTTAAGATAGTTTCCTCTTAAACAGTTGTTTTGTAATCACATGTAAAATGCAGTACATTCTTGCAATACGCAAATGGAATTCAGAAACTCCGTTAATAATTAATATTTGTTACAAGATATTCTTTTGAAAAATGTGAATAATACTAATAAAAACGACACTACTAAATAAATGTAACTCACTCCACTATATTTCTGTTACTGAAGTTCGAAGCCTTATACAACAGTCTCCGGACGGCGATGGCAAACATATCAGGAGCTGTTCTCGGAAAGGAGCAATTTTTCGTCCGGCCAGCTTGTACCAGTTGGCGGCGAGGAAACAAGGAGAGGTCGATGGCGCTGACACTAATCCGCAGCCAAGTCTCCCGACAGACCTGACACAACGCTCGCGACCCATCGCTTCCTTCTGCGGCATCGACATTGTAGGGGAGTGAGGGTAGACTGGCCTCTCACCCCCACAGGCCTCAGACCGTGCGTGTTCTAATGGACCTTCCATTATCTTCTTACCATTCTCTGGATTAGCTGTGAGACACACACGTCACAGCGTCCAAGTTCGTAGGTCGAGCTCAGCCGGATTTAATACCGCGTCCTGCTCCCCGCTATTGGTCACGGCATCAGCTGCGATATTGCAAGTTTAGAGTGAGAATCCGTCATATTCCTGCATTTTTGTATTTTGTGTTATAACTTTTCTTTACGGTAAATGTATGGAACTTTAACGTAACTGCAGAGTAGAATACATACTGATAGCATTTTCGCCATCATAAATCATTGTTTCCCGTTACTGTTTTTACAGATGTGTAGTTAGACAATTCTTATTGCTTTCTTAACTACACTGCCAAACCCTTAACTCCAATTTAAATCATGAAATAAAACGAAATCACACAAAACTCTGTATTTATTTGTGAATCTCTTGATTCATTTCCTCCAAAAAAAATATTTAGGAAGTGAATGAAGTACGTATTGTCCGAAAATTTCTAAACTTCCGCTGGGATAATTTGAAATCCTGAAAGTTGATTAGGCCTTTGTGTTGGTCAGTCAATTATTTTATAAGACGCTTGTTCTCAATAACATAGCTTTATAACAGTGATGTGTTATAGTTTAATACAGATGTCTGATGAAATGAACCTTTCTAAACCATAAATATTGTTAGCAAAAATAAAAACCACACCGAAATTTTAAATTTCGAAAACTAAATTTCCTTAAAGTAAGCCCATAAAATTTTCTCACTAGATATGCAGCTAAATCCACGTTCCTTTGGTTACATTGGCTTTGGTCAAGATGGCAGCCTAGGGCACAGACAACTGCGTAGGGGCTCTTACCACGCTTCAAGCCACTGGAAAGTGCATTTCAAGTCATGAATACTGCTGTTCAAATTGTCAGCAAGGGGCACATAGGCACCCATAGAATGTCCCCTTCAGATAACGATAGGAGACACTTAACTCTTCTCGAGCTCAATGTCCGATTTCACAAAATGCAAACTACTTCATGAAGGGAACAAGGACGAGCGATCAAGAGCACGTTGCTCTGAAATCGAACACGGTCTTTGACAGATGTTCTATTCTACTGTGCTACGAGAAAATGGCGTATTATAAAAGTTATTTGATGTGTGTCCGCGGCTTCGCCCGTGTGCAAATACTTGCAGCATGCCACGTAATGTTTGAAGTGTTCTATAAATAATAATACTCTAATATATACAGGCCCGTGTAAATATATATTATGCCACGTTACGTATCTATAGGATTAAAAAATGTAATTCCGTATAAATTTGTTTCCATTGGTCATGCTTGCTTTTCGGATTATATGCCTTGAAGGGTTTTCAAACTAGGTTTGTTTTCAAACTAAGTTTTTGCTGTGGTAACTAGTTTATTGTGCTCTGTAGAAAAACGTACTGTATAGAATATGTTACACATTTACGTACGCATCATTTTGAAGCAAACAACACTGCGATATCTCAACTGTTTCGATAAATATCATGGCTTAATCGGAAACCAATTTTACGGCTTTTCACTCCCGTAGGAGTAGAATTTTAAAAAAATTCTGGAGTTTAATTTAGACAGTTGAAATGTAAACTACGGCACACGACGTTGGTCCTTTCGATTCAAGCTATATCGGCAATACTTTGGAAATACATTTATCCTATACGATCCTTTGAGAAGTCGAATTTCGAAAAACACTGAAAATAAAATTTAGAAATTTTCGTAATTATCATTTTGAATAGAAAAGCAAATTATCTCTCGAAGATTTCGGTAGATGTTGAGGATTTGTCGAAAACACATTTCGTGTCTTCTAACCACCTTATCGGATCGAACTTCGGAAAATCTTAAAATCACTTCTTACACATTCGTATGGGTGTGCCGTTAAAGAGTTGATGATTGTCCGTCGGGGTTGGAGCTATCTCGAAGTTAACTAAAGACCCTTGTCACCCCTTAGATTTTTAATAACTAAATCCTGAAATTGCTTTTCGGGTATTCGTGTAGGTCTAATCACCGTTCTGAACCGAAAATCTATTTTATATATTGAATTGTTCGATAAATATTGCGGAAGTATCGAAAGCATATTTCACGCCTTTATGATTCGAATTTCGAAAAATCCAGAAACTTCTTTATAACTTATGTATTTGTATGAGTGCCCCATTGAAGAGAACTTCACGATGATAGCGTCTAGTGTTCGATATATATCGACGATTAATTAAAAGCATTTTTAACCCTTTTTTCACCCCTTTAGTGGTATAAATTCCAAAAATCAGCTATACGCTCCGGCACTTCTGACATGTAAAATATCTTCAGCCCAACGACGTAGGCTAAATTAAATACCACTGTGGGAGTCTCGCAACTAGCACAAAAATGCCATGCCAGCAGCTTATAACTTTTCAAAAGAAGCTATGTAGGGAGGAGACAGGGCTGCTTAGGAAGACAAGAAGAGGATCTGCTGAAGGAGGATGATGGGTGATGAAGAAGGTTTGGGGAGGAAAGGAATAGAATATTGATGTAAGGTGCTACGGTGGCGGTTGTATCGCGGCGTTGTGGCGACGCCTCTCCCCTTTTTTTCCCTCTCCCGCGCGGCAGAGAAGCGACAGTGCGATGCTCGGGCGAAGAGTAGGACGACTGGTGAGAGGAAGGGAAAAGGGAGGGCGGACGCCATTATTTACCAATTGCAGCTCGAGCCCCAGAGACCGCGGGAGCGCTGTCAGCTTTAGTTTGCCGGCGGGGCGAAACCACTCGCAGCCTCCCTTCATCCCCCGTGCCTCCTCGGCCACGCGATCTTCTTCTGTTTGATGACGTGCCGGTCCCGCGGGACGACGCCCCGGCGACGTAGACGTCCGGGACAAACTACGCCGAAAAACAACGCGCACAAAGAGACTCTCAGATTGTGTCGCCGTCTCTTCGGGACGTGCTCCGCCGTGCACTTTCCCTCAGAGAGATGTGATTCCGCCTCTGTGCACGCGTGCGGTGTTGCCAGGTCGTGGAGGATTTCCCTTTGCCAACTCTTGGGGTCCTGGGGGAGATAACAGGAATGTCCAGGCAAATGTTATCATGTCACCACGTCAGATATGACATTTGAAAGAGTTGTGCAATGGGAGTATATGACTGGATGTAGTTTTTTTTCTGACAGACATTCGCATAGCAATGGAGTATGTCCTAAAACTACGTCCAGCCGCATTAGATTTTATTTCGTCCTTTCCGCCCAAAACTATATAAAACAGTCTACCCACGACTGTACTCATAGATGTAACTGGTAGAAGACCTTCCATGTAACAACCCCTGCAGCAAGGTTCAATCTAATGGTGCTTTGAGCTCTTCCGAAGAAATGCCACAGAATATTCAGCAAGACAGAAGTGAAATAACCAGTAGGACAGCAAACTCAGTCAAACGCCGCAGCCAAATGGCTTCGCTGGCCAGTAAAATGGCTGAAACGCCTACTGCAAGTCAGCGTAAGATGGCTGCCCTGCTAGTTAACAGCCAGGCATGTAAGATACCTGCCGTGCATGCTGGAGCCAAACAGATACCGGGCTGGCACCAATAGCTTAGGGCAGCCAATAAGCGGCGAAGTTCGCCCTCGTCAAATGAGCCGTTGCGTCATTTCCCGTCTGTGTTACTGTTTATTCTGTGGTAACGATTTTCCCTGATTCGCCTGTCTTACTTAAAGACGAATCAGGGAAATACATTGCTCATAGGTCGCGACTTTCTTCTAAAGATGGCTCTGCTTAATCGGGCATACTCGAACAAACGACAAGATAAACACCAGTGTGAGCTAAGTATGTTTAAACTGAACATGGGTAGAGCACTCGCTTTCCACCAAGGCGATCCGAGTTCGATTTTTGGCGGGGTCGGTCCCCGGATTTTCGCTTGTAGGAATCGTGCCGGACGATGCTGCTGGTCCGCGGGTTTTTTCGGGGATCCCCGCTTCCCCCGCCCCTTTGTTTCGGCGCTGCTCCATGCTCACCATCATGTCACCCCTCACCAGCATTAAACCGAGCATATGAGCAAAGTTTCTAACGTCCGCTTCTAACACATAGGTAGAATGAACAGGTGGTTATGTCACCGCAATATTATTTAATCTGTGTGCCTGGCATAACCCGACTGTCACATTGGATTATTTTTTCACTTCCCCGCACATTTTGGTGAAAAGCATTTTCCTACAATTTGCTTCAACACCTTATGTGCACATTTGCAATACCGGTTAATTAACAGTGTTTGGGTGCGTTTAACTTCAGCGTTCACAAAAGTGTGATGTCGCAGTTGCCTTGTTCTCATTAGACAGTCAAATGAGAGACGTACCTTCACAAAGACTAGCTGCCAATAACCATGTAAAGGAGTTGCAGATGCGCACGTAAGACACTGAAACAAGCTGTTGCGGAATGATTTACACCAGAAATCAGTGGCAATACCCATCCTTAGAGACGTGGTAATTTCGCGTTATTATTTGGCGATAGGTTAGGATTCATTAGTCTATGCTCACCTGAGCACACTCTGTAACGTTACTGGCTCCGAGTCGTCGCACTTTGTGTGACCACATTACAGGATAGTGTGCATTGTACAGTTGGCATAACGTCACTGTTGGAAGTGAAGTGAAGAGATTTTGGTCAGCACTCAACATCTAGGAGCAGCGCTCGAGTGAATAGGCGGGGGAAACGAGAGATCCCCGAGAAAACTCGCCGAACAGCGGCATCGTCCGGCACGATTCTAACATGCGAAAATCCGGGGACCGACCCCACCGGGTTCGTCTTGGTGAGAGGCGAGAGGTGTGACTCCTCGGCCAGTGCGATCCCGTCACTGTTGGAAAAATTCTTCAGACGCTCCATACAAACTGTCGACTAAGTCAGATGAGTACACAATAACTGTGGGTCCATTCTGATGTCAGACAATGACGAGAAATGTCTCTACCAAAACACCACTACCACATCCGTCACCTGTACACCAGTCTATAGTCTGTACCGTGTAAGTTTGTCTAATTTTGACATTTATCTTCTGAGAAGAGCATCTTAAACAGGACTGCAAAGAACATGTTTTCCCAGGAAGTAAGTATGGCTTGAAGGTCAATGCAATGGAGTTGGCAGACATTTTTCTCAGAAGACAAATGTCAAAATCAGGTAAACGTATACTGTAAAGACGATGTATATCTTTCAGTCCACTACGGCATAACTTTCCCCGTACATTGCCACTGCCATTACCCGGTTAACTATGAACGATAGACAGTTTGCCCATTGATAACATATACTCTATATGTAAGCCTACGTATCTACCCGCACTCACAAACTCTTATGTAATTTATCATGTGCTATCGAGTGTGGTAGCGCAGTGGTAACACGTTGGACTCACATTAGGACGGTCCATGATTCTACCGTGCAACTCTAATCATTACTTCTTATGTGGAACGAATTTTATTCTGCGGGTGAGTGTACCGTCTTCAGAAGCTCATTAATCTTACAGACATTCATAACAAGACAACGAGATTAAAGGCATGCTATGCACAGAGTAAAAGGTTTGGTTGATTTAACCGTATATATGTTTGTTTATGGCCAAACAAGCGTGTAACAGTTGAACCTACCAAATATTTGGTAGCCTGGCAGGTATAGTTATCCCAAAAGGATGGTTTAGTCCAGTTAAATATACATTTTGTTAGGACAACAAAGCCAATACTTGGCGCGTTTCATATGTTGTTCAGCCAACAAAACTTTTGTTGAATCAAATACATACTTGTTTGGCTATATACAAACATATTTACGGTTGAATCAACCAAACCTTTTTCCCTGCGTGAGCACAGTTAAGATGTAAAACGCACCTTTTTATTTCAAGTCGAATCTTCTTTTTCTTGTCAGACTGCTGAGCTCGTTCTCCAGGTGAATCTAAAGCAGTTTATTTCCGTGTCAGTATTGTCTACGTACTACATATTAGCATGATCTCATGTTTCTTCAGTCGAGATCTGTCTCACTGTTATCACACAATACAAAAACATGTTACGCAATGATCGACAGAATTTTTTTTTACAATATGTACGGCGCAAGTTGCAAAATAAAACAACCTTAATGCATAGTGATTCAGGATAGAGTGTGATAATTTTGCGTAATGATAGCTTATGAAAAAAAAAAGTCTGAAACGTGTTTTCAATCTGTACATAAAGGAATAATGTGGCATTTATGCTACCACGAAAATCAACTTTGAAATTGTATTTATTTAAATAAAATAAAACACTGGTTGTTCTTTCACTGTTTTGATACTTGTCAGAGTAACGTTACTGCATATTAAGTGGTATTTCATTTTATATTTAAAGAAATTCAGATTTGTAGCTGATTTTCAGGGAGGCACTACTCCATCTGTAATTCATTCATTGTATACAATGAGTTAAGATTGCAGATGTGGAAACCAATACGTCTCAAATGGATAGAGTTGGGCGTGCTTTCCCAGCTCATGACAAAGTGTGCACGGGAGGGGGTGGATAGATGCTAAGGAGTGCTGGGTCGCCACTTTCGCAAAAGGGATGACAATCATTTGCAATGCAATTTTCGAGCCCTCTGAAACCCTTGTCGTCGTCTCTTACAAAACAGTGACAGGGGAAGGGCTGCGCGACGGTGGATCCGGTCTCGCGGGACACGCCTTTAATTTATTTCCGTTCACTGACTGATCTCTCTCCCTGAAACCCTTTTCCTCAGCGCCGGGGAAGCGTCGCGCGCCAGCGCCGACAAAGGCGCATCAAGCTTTTCGTCACTTTCCAAATTATCCTTCCCCGCACGAGGGACCATGGCAGAGAGTAGGGGAGACCGGGAGCTGAGAGGGAGGGAATTTCTGGGGGCAGAAGTTGGTACCCTTGTGCCTAGAGCCTGACAACTCACGTGGCTGCTTCGGCAAGAGCAAGGTAAATTCTACTACAGGCTAGGAAGATCAATGTTATCAATTTGGCAATTGACAGTTTCTGCAATTAGTTGAACTGGTATCGGTCAAGGGTCAACTATATTCTGGCGCTCGGAAAAAACACCGTCCTTCGGCGATTTCCGGTTTTGTACTCGAATTTCTCTCCATAAGCACCAGTGTGAAATAGACCCATTACCAATAGCGAAGTGTTAAAAGTTTCCTGGGCTACCGGTGCTTAGCAATGACTAAACACAACTATGTGTGTGGAGCCATTAAAACTGACAGGGGCAGCTGCGTTATCAGTAAACAGCATAACATTACGAAAAACCCTTCTGTCTGTATCTACGTGCATGTTATCCCCTTCCTTCTTCTGTAATAGTCTATAGCATCTGTATGTGTATCTGGTGCAATATGCTCTTAAATTATTGTGTTTGCACTAAGTTTACTTGAGAGCGTAGATGCCATACTACAGAAGAAGACGATATCATTCACTACAGGAGGGTTTTTCGTAATATTATGGGGTTTACCCATGACGTTATTTGTTTTAAAATTATGCAAGCAGAGGAAATTGCAACAATTGTTATTTTAATGTATAGGCTTGGTTTGTAAGGTTTAACTGATAAACCAAGAAGTGGACTTTTTGAACTACGCATTTAGTTTTTAAGTTACAATCATGCCAGAGGCAGGTAGGCTGACGTAGAACAAATCCTGCAGTAATAGACCTTGATCTCCGTAATGCACCTACATCGGGTGTGACCAGCAGGTGCATAAGTGTACAGTCGGGTCCTAATAGAGCTTGCCTTGCTACACCCCCCACGTTTACCAACCGTCCCCTACTGATATCAACACTACTAGTGGCATAAATTGTCCATAACCAAATCATCCATAAGATATTATGGTATCTTTTCAACCTGTAGTACTATTTATTTTAGCATGTGTTATAAGGCTTAGGTCAAGTGACAATATGTTTTATGACTGGGGAAAATCTTCAACATACTGTATTTGTGAATTTAGTTTATGACACAAGACACCAACAGCATAACTAAAACTATCTCCTAATAACCAGATAATACTCCAAAATGTCACACGCGTTGATCAGCGGCATTCAAACAGTGGTGATATTTCTTGCAGAACCAACCGTATCTGGCCAAAGGGTCGGAGTTTGGACATCTCTAGCCTTCTTCACGAATCACGCAGCATCGCACAAAAAAACTCTCTCTACAGTGATAAATTTGACACTCAGTAAATAGATGCAATGATTCTTTTGTTAAAACAATCATGCGACAACTTGTTTCAATGCTTTATGTGCAAATCTTCATCTCCGGTTCATGGTCAGTTTAATTCTCAGCGTTTTAGGGTTCAACCGCAAATCACAGACGTGTGGGGTTGCAGTTACCTTATTCTTGTTAGCACATTCCATATTCTTGTTAGTCTCTGCACAGACGCGCTGCCAATAAGTAGTTGCAAAAATTGTTTTCGCAAAAATTCATGGCTCTGATAAATGAACACCCCACAAAAAGTCTAGATGACAACGAAGGTTGCCACAAGTATCATAATAGCTTGACGTGTGTTCTGTGTGTGTCAATGCAGCTTGCTTGAGTGAATAAGCCAATAGGGGCGATATGCATGTCATTTCACGATTAATACCAGCAAGACACCGAATAAGGTCTAAGTAGCACCTTCAAAGTTATATTTTTCTTATGTATAGCAACACTGGTGCATCTTGAATCCAAGGCAATGTGATAAAATATAACAATAATAAATATTTTGAAAGGAAGACACGATCATGGATTGAACACGTAATTAATTAACTGTGAATGACTTATACGCTAACATTCACGTGAAATGTGAAAGGAAAACCACGTGAGGAAACTCATCTTCTTGTGCTGGTGGTTAGAATCGGTTCGCAGTGATGCGTCAGTTATGTGTTCAAAGTGGGAATTTTGTGTTGTTAGACAGAAAAGCAGTTAAATATTTTACACTTAGAAAAATTTACTTGGTAGTTAGGGCTTAACGTATTGTTGGTCATTAGATAAGGAGCCAACTAAGAGAATCAAGAATATGGAGGGAAGCCTACAATGAACAATCTCAGCAGTCTCTCCACAGAGGAAAAGGTTTCGTACAGTACGTCGTTCCTATATGGCAAAACAAATATGTATTTGATCCAACAAAATTTCTGTTGCTCGAAAAATGCACAGAATGCATCAAATACTGACTTTGTTACTGTAACAAAATATGGAACATATTTTTGAGATAAATAAATCTTCAAGGCAATGTAATATTTTGTTGCTTTAACTGATAAACACTTGTTTGGTCATATACAAGCACATATGCGGTCGATTGTACCAAATCTATTTCTCTGAGTGACTTCGGAAAAACCACGGGGTACTGAAATCAGGGTGGCCGGACCAGGGATTTAATCTAGTTCCTCCTTAATGTAAGGCCGCTCCGCCACCTCACTCGGTGTATATTAGTGAAAAGTACGAACTGTTTCATAAGAATAAGAAACAAGACGCTCTCGAACAAATACAGGAATCCTACATCAATTAAACTGAGAGGAGTCCTGGACGGAAGATTGTGCCAGCTGCGCGTGTTGTGCTTTTAGAGGCCACGTTGCAAGTGGCGAGAGAGAAACATTCGTCCTTAGTGATGGCATGCTCACAGACCCCGACCGCGCTCAGTGTGTTCCGACTAAACAAAACTTCAGTGCGGAGAGATATTACTGTAACATTGCAACAAATATGACAGCAACTATATGTGTATCAAAGTATGACTCTATACATACGTATTTTTACGATTCTCTCTCAGGAAATGTAAACGAACTTGTTAATGACAGTGAACCTACGTAGCTAAGCAGCCAGAGAGTTTAGTTTGACTGCCAAGCCAATGTTAAATATATTACAGTCAATTAAATAGGAGGTTTTCAAGCAAATTTATGGAGGAATATTACCGCATCAGAAAATTTGTCAGTTTTTTTAAATACCATATTTTAAAAACACTTTTCATTATAACATTTCTTAAGTAGTGTTACATACAACATCTTATTTAGAAAGTTTATTTGAACAAAGCATTTGAGAATTTATTAATACCAACATTAATTTCCATTTGAATATGCGACTGCAAACTAACCAGACAGAACCGTAGGAACATGCAACTGTAGTGCTCATGAATTAATACTCATTACATGTGTTTCACTTGACACCTAGTGGCCAAGGCCGCTAAGAATACAACACTATCAACAGCAACGAATCGAAGTGTTAGGGAATCATATAGCTCGAACCTTCTGAG
The DNA here is from genome assembly GCA_003012365.1 of Medauroidea extradentata. Lineage (NCBI taxonomy): Eukaryota > Metazoa > Arthropoda > Insecta > Phasmatodea > Phasmatidae > Medauroidea > Medauroidea extradentata. The sequence continues at coordinate 11,602 of PNEQ01060611.1, read as the reverse complement.
TTGTGCATCTGTAGTTTCTGTCAAGGCGTGGAAATGTATGCCAAGAGCAGGCGAGGGAAAATTTCTTCCTCTTTGTCAGCGAGGTTGGCTAATAACAAGTGACGGTATTCTCCCGGGAGGAGGGAAGCCACAGGGCGAGAGGATGAGTGTCGAAATTACTTTGTTCCTGTCGCGATTGTAATAACTTGACGGCGCACGGAGCAGGCGTTTAAAATAGATTCGTTCCTCCAACCCTTGGGAGAAGATTTCAAGTATGCGCCTACCTATTATTTTCTGCTTACTTCTCGAGGCCTCCGCCCCGTTAGTGGATGGTGAATGAAACACAGCGCCCTGGGATTGTATTTTTAGAATTATTCTGGATGCGTGCAATCTTGCAATAGGAATCGTTGCCAAGGTAGATATGAATAAGCTATATTTACCAGAGAAGAGTTTTCTTTGTTGGTTAAAAATTTCATGTTCCAGTGTGACAGAGCTGGTAATGAGTACCTGCGAGTCCATTAGCTTAAAAACGTTCGGTCTCATGTCAGTCGGTGATACTGCAAAAATAACAAGTTCTAAGAGACTAACAGTTTTTAGTGAACTTGTACACTGAAAGAAGTGCACACCACAATGACTTAAGGTGGCCGCTCAGATGGACGTCTTTCGCGCGAGGGGCCGCGGTGGTCGAGTGGTCAGACCACTCGTTTACTATCAAGGCGGTCCGGGTTCAATCCCCGGCAGGGGTCGGTCCCCGGATTTTCGCATGTGGAAATTGTCGCTGGCCTGCGGGTATTCTCGGGAATCTCCCGTTTCCTCCGCCCATCTCATTCCTACTCTTCACCATCGTAGGCCCTTATTCCATGTCATCTTCGGGGTACGAAGACTCCATTCGGGCTCCCATTTATAAAATTTGCATTCGGCGTGCGATGCCCTGGCTGTCGGGTATCCTCGTTATACGATATTTCTTGTTTATATTGCGCGTTCGAGGCCAAGAAGTGCGGAGGGCTAAGGGCGACACAGAAGGCTTGTTACGCCTTACCCTAGCCTCTAAGTGCAAGTTACTGAACTGGCGTGTAGTCTTCTCGACGGTATCTCGTATCTATGAGACACTCAGTGGTAACCCTTTCATTTCATTATGTAATAATGTTAAATATGTATTGTACACGGTTTAAAGTCTCTGCACCAAGATTTTTGTTCAAAAAAAGGACCGTAAAACACCTATGTTCGCAAGTTTCGACCGCGAGAAAATACGCATAAAAGATTACTTGAGATGATTTTTAAGTACACGTGGAACGTTCTTTGACTGTTATTTCTATGGAACAGTTTCCCAATAAACTTCCACTGACCGAAGCTCTACACACCTCTCGTCGCCTTCGGCAGACGGCCAGCTAAAAGGTTCTCTCATACTAGCCGCCGTTATGCATAAGACTGGCCTATCACTGGAAAAGTTGACAGTTTGATAGGTTCCAATATATCACGTCAATATCTTAAACAGGTACTTCTATCGATATAAGCGTGTACGCAAGAACCTGGGCCAATGATCTACTATGGCGGGACGCTGCTGAATATTTGCTATTCGTCTTTAAACTGCTACGTAACCATCCTCCAATCATACACGGTGCAGACCGCTACGATGTTTTGCAAAATATGGTGGCACGATAGATTTTTGCGATTTTCCGCTATATCTGTGCATAACCAAACAATGTTGCCAAAACAAGCAATATGCAAATCATTCTACAACTAAGTTCATAAAAAATCATAGTCAATTCTATACGCTACTCACTTTATAGTCTGTATGAACTATATAAACTAGAAGAAACTTCATTTAGCCTGCTGTATAATCAAGAAATTAACATTGATAGTGTTGGTTCACATTAACTAGTAGCTATAGGTGTAGGTCAGTAACAAACAGCACACGAGTATATTCGTTCGCAGCAACAACTCGATGCTCCGTACGTGCCAACATCGAAACTCTCAAACATAGCAAAGCGGGAAATATTCAAACACGGGCACAGAGCAGACTAGTAGACTAGGAATATTTCCGACAAGCCCCTCAGTTTTAAAATTACTCTAGAGAATAAAAATAAAAATAAGAGTAGGGGATGGCGGGTTGGCATGGAGTGGGGTGTAACGATGCTTAAAATACTCAAGATCGCAGTGCGGAAACGAATCGCCAGCATTTGAAGTACATCGGCGCAGAATAATAATAATAATAACAGGCAAACCGCCCACTTGCCTGTGACAATGCTGAAGGGAAGACATGCATTTTTTAATGACCGGGAAGAAGGAGCCAGGATAGGGGTTGGGGATGAAGAAACCCGCGGTTGTTTTCGGGTTTCACGAGTGAACAAGTGGTCGATCGGTCGTGAGGCAAGACTGGCCGCGCGGAAGGACGGGGGGGGGGGGTTTCTCGTTGGTTTCACCCACGAGTGTGGAGGGGTTGTGTTTGTAATTGGGGGTGGAGAAGGGCGAGGTAGGGTGGGAGATCACGTGGCGTCCTCATATAATAGACTCGCGCAGAGCAGCGAGACCACGGCCGCCGCACAAGGACTTTTGATTACACAAAGTGGGTGGATGACGACAGCCAGGGGGGTTAATGAGAGGACCCCGGCGTCGCGGGACGGATTACAAGGGCGCGGACCACTGACGAGCAGACAGCGCGGGAGGAGGGCAGCAGAACGGCGCAGATTCCCCGCGTCTACCGGAGTCGCCGGAGTTGCCTCACAGATTCCACTTCCGCGCTAAGAAAGTACCCTGCACTGTCGACAACCTGGAAGCTTTCTCTCGCAATATACCCTCGAGGAATAAGGCTTCGAGGGGACATACCCCATTTCTTAAAGGCCCAGCATCAGTCGGCATATTGGATTATTTTATTTTTCTCCTTTATGAAATTCTGAGAAGAAATATTTCAAATTTATGCTTTAAAAGTTCAACTAGTGCAAGGTTAATGGAATTCACGCTATAATCGCAAATACCCTATTTTTCTTCTCAGAATTTTATAACAGCAAAAAATAAAATATTCCAATATGGCGACTGACGCTGAGCCTTAAGAATAAGAAACCCCATTACGTGTTGATTTAATGCTTTTCCTTGTCTATTTTAACTTCAGGACCGAAAATTGACCAAACTGGTAACATAGCTATTGATCTTACCTTTCATTTGACGTATGAGAACTGAACTATAAACTCATAATTATGACATTTTTATGGAACTGAACGAAATTTATAATTGTTGGTAGGTTTCCTAAAAAGACATTATTACGAGTTCTTTGTTCAGTTCTTATACGTCTATTGAAATATAAGATAAATTGCTGTTTTTCCAGTGCGGCACTGAAAACCAACAAATACTGGCTCTTAAAGGGGGTATAACAAGAAATATCAGAATTACTGGTTTCATTGTTTATTTTGGTCGTTATAAACAATTATTTAAAATATATGATTACAGTGTTATAGTAAAATACGTTACCTTTCGATAACGGTATAAATCCATAACACTTACTGCTACGACGTAATACGCCAAATATAAATTGTAGGCCTAAATCATAGATAGATTCTCACTCTTTTCAGTCATAAGATAATCCATACATAAAACAGTGACAATCCGAAGCTCTTTTAAGCACTAAAGTAACAAGTTTTTAGTAATTTCAATGAAAATTAGGTTATGATTTGTAAACAGAAAATTTAACACTAGGGATGAGACCCCCACCTTAGGATTTGTTTGAAGAATAAGAAGAAAAGCAAAAATGCCGCGTTGTGTGAATCTCAAATGTCAAACCAATCAGATAATAGACTCCCATAGGAATTCTGTCAATTTCAAAGACAAGATACGAACATTTACTTAAATATACCGATTGATAAAATCCTTCCGCGATCACCTGTTTGAAGCTTTTACCAGCGGCAGAGGGCCGACAGCAAGGGACAGGTAAGTGAGACTCCAGCACGTGCACTGAGTGCCGCGTCGCCTCTATGCGCGGGGCCGTGGGGTCGAGGGGTCAGACCATTCGCCTCCCACCAAGGCGATCCGGGTTCGATTCCCGGCGGGCTCGATCCCCGGATTTTCGCATGTGGGAATCGTGCCGGACGATGCCGTTGGTCGGCGTGTTTTCTCGGGGATCTCCCGTTTCCCCCGCCCTTTCATTCCGGTGCTGCTCCATACTCACCTCATGTTACCCTTCACCAGCGCTAAAGACCTCGTTGTTAAGCGCTGACCAAAAATCTCTCACTCACTCGCCTCTGTGAGCAACTGACTGAACCGCGCGCAATGCAGTCCTCCCGTCGGCGTCTCGTCTGATCGCGACCACGCAGCACTGCCCAATCAAAGCATCTGCCATTATTTCCCCATATATCCATTTGCTACATGTATACAAGCATCTGTCTAAGAAAGCCGTTTTATGTTGGAAGACTTAGAAATAGTATGTGTAGCATGCGAGTTATTTTCTAAGTAGGGCTATCATTTCGTTATCGTCTGAAAAGTGATTTCTTTTCGTGGGTAAAATTATTTGGAACAAGTTGTAGCGGTTTTTCAAGAAATTATTTGTTAAAAGAAATTGTCAGTATACATTTTTTAAACCTATATTTTGGGTAGACGTGTAAATTTCGCTTTTATTTCTGTCACCAGACTAAAATCTGTAGGCTCGTTTAATGTCTTCCGTAGGCCACAAGTCGTGACTTCCACGGAGAATGCTTCTGGCCAGTCATTTATAGGTACACGGTAGATTAACAACCTCCTGTAAAGTATTAACTCACGCTAATAACATCATATAGAGGCTCGTGGCCAATGTAATCACATTTGTTCATTAGTATGTACTGCTCAGTGAATTATAGTGTCTCATCAAAATGAACGAAATGAACAGGAATTTGGCAAGTCTCTAGTAATGACACCCACAATGCAAGCCCAACATTTACTATGTAAGCTAATTGTCAACTGGCGTTGCATCAGACATCTACAACCCTCATAAATAGTAAGAACCCTCAAAACTGAATAATGTATGCTGAAACTATGTAAACTAGAGTATAACAAGTAAGTACCTACTGACTGCTCAGGTTAATGTAAAATCTGAAAGCTGGTGAGCTGGTCGTGTCCGAAGCCCAGCGCATGTCTGAACTTTGCTCTTGTTTGTAGGAGAGAAACTCACCCCTTCTAGCTGCTACCTCTCTGTATACATAAAACAACCTTTTCTTATCCATCTCCCCTCCCTCCGCCCCAACTGTTCTCCCCTGCCTCTTTGTGGCTGGAAAGTGAGTCAGTCTTGTTTTTTGATTGGCTGCTTCCCTCTGGAGACTCGCCTGTCTGATATCTGCTCTGCTGCTTTATATCAAGTCACGCTCTCTCTCTCTCTTTCTCTTTTATATCTCTCTTTCTTTTCAGTTTTCCTTTCCCTCGGGCCGCTCTCACTGTTCTTCGCCACCCACACGCCTACCCCTTTTCTCCCTCTTTTTTCGTTTTATTTTATCGCAGAGGAACAAAGCCGAAGCCAGTTCCTTATTGGCCGTCCCGAAAAGATCATCAAGTCTTAGAGAGCCAATAACAGATCTCTTTGTGTTATGCGTTGAAAAAAAATGTTCGGAATACAATACTGCCGTGAAAAATATCCCCTCCAACAAAACGCTAAAGAAATGTTGTTTTGACAGTAATCTGAGAGAGGAGACGCCGTAATGGTTCAGTCAGGATGCCCATGAACAACGAAGTGTCGCCATCTTGTGTGTGTGAGAGAGAGCAGTAGATCATTAAAAGCTGCAACTGTCTTGTTAGATACCTTCTTGAATATCGAATCAGATATAGCTCGTGAACTGAGCATTTTTAAAGAGTATATTTTATGCTCATTATATCATATCATTCCACAAGTTGAAGAAAAAAATAGTTACTTGTACCCACTATTCGATCGTGGAATAAGATTCTTCGATATGCCCAAACCATGAGATAAACACATAGACATATGTTGTACCAACGGTTTTTTTCTCACACAATTGACAAAAATATGATAAACTGACAGAAAGCCTTTGAAAAACTGCATCTTTCTGTATATACCACCAAGTGGACCCTGACACAAAAAACGGGTTATCTCTTTGTTACAGAGTTCTGAGTCAAGATATGTGTGTGTGTATCCTGAGTCAAGGTGTGTGTATGTATGTATATATATATATATATATATATATATATATATATATATATATATATGTGTGTGTGTGTGTGTGTGTATATAA
>PNEQ01060610.1:34164-67307 GCA_003012365.1 Medauroidea extradentata | reverse complement strand
AAAAATACGCAAAAATAGATATCCTATTTTCTATTGCATTTATAAAGTTGTCTATAATTTTAATATGTCGCAATTAAAAGTAAACTCATATTTCAATTAAACAGCCCGTATTCAGAACCTTATAATTAAACTATGTGTTTGTATGGAATAACTTTCACGTCTAATTAAGTAATTATAACTTACGTAAAAAAATTTCTCATAACTACTGGTTGCCAACGCATTCTATAATGTAGTCACGGACTTAAGTCTAAAGGTGTCGAATATTCTAATAATGCATCGCCATGTTTGTTCCATAATCCGTTTGTAATAACATGTCGCATTTCAAACTATTTGCCATTTCCAGTACAAAACACTTTTATCAAAGTTTAAGCCTCTCTTTAGGTCTTCTAAACAATGAAAAGTGCGATTAGTGAAAGAATAGAATAATATAAATAATTAATATATTTTTAACCTCGTCTTCTTACGGCACTTTTGGTAACTACTAAAGATGTTTTCTGGCTGTGTTGATACGGCCAAGGCCATTGAATCATACGTAAATTATCACAGTACAAAACCGTCCTTTAACTAAACTAATTTAACGTAAAAGTATTGCTTTATTTCTGTAATGTGAACCATTTCCACTAAAAGGTTCCTGTTTTTTTTAACTATATTGTTCAATAAACTGCTAAAATTTTTATAAATAAGTATATTCCTTTACAAAGAATAAAAAAAAATCTAAAATGCAAAAGTTAATGTTTCAATTAAATATGTCACGTTACGTGACGATTCATGCTAACTTCTCCTTTCAGATACATAAATTGAATACATAAGTTGAAGTTTCAATAACAAGTCCTTTCCCGAAAATTTACTGTTTCAGAGCCACATTTAAAACAGAATACCGTATTGGTTCGCACGATGCACTGAGACACTCGCCCGAGGCACTGAGACAGTATGAAACGATGAACAATGAGACAGTGCTGATTGAAACAATCTCATTCAAATACTACTTGAAGCAACAAGTTTGCTGAAGCAAACGAAACAATACTGTTTCGAAACACCAGCCGGCACTGTTTCGAGACATCGATACACCGTGATGTATCGACACAGTGTTTCGAAACATACACACTACGGCCAACTCTATTGCACAATAATGACAGCCTTATTTAGGCCTATGTATAAATAGCTGTAAAAATTGCTGCTTGAGCAACTTTGTTTGCTTTTTGAAAATACTGTACAGGTTTAGTAATGTCTGTGTTTTTTGCAGTTGGATTATATTTTTAAAAATGGCTTTAATATATCTAATTAAATCCTGAATCTATTTTCAGTATCAGATTCATTCATTGTTTTAGGTTATTATTATTTTTTATTTATATAAGTCCTCCGCTGATCCCAAGCAGGTCAAAAGCCCTGGGGATATAGAAGTTGTTCTGTGCTGGTAAAATAACAGGTACCGTATGCAAAATGTCTCATACATACAAATACTAATAAAATTGAAGCACTTTGTAAACATACATTTATTGTGAATACCATCAAAATGAAAGCCTAAAGGTCTGCGTGAAACAAATTATTTTTATTGGCCTGCTTTTTTGTTAAGTCATCGTGCTAACTATGAAAGTAGGTATGTAAAGAGAAACAATGAGATGAAAATAACCTACTGCCAGTAAGGTAGTCTAATTTAATGTTAATTTTAACCTATTAATTTTATATTAGAAATTACTTTTTCTAAGAAGGTTCTTTATGTTTCACTTCTTAATATGATAAAAGTCCAAGATGGGAAATTATGAAATTTGTATCACCAGCAATAGAGTTAAGTGCAATATAGGGTTTCAGTTACCATTTTGTTGTCCGAGTCCTATGTTAAATTATCAAATTGTATTAAATAAAAGGATAACAACCAATAAATAAGTAGGCATAGTTCATTTTCATTGCGCAATTGGTAAAATTAACTGCGTGACGAAATACTGATATTTTCTTATAAAAACTTAGGTAACCTGGTGTTCATTATTAATACACTTATTAATACAGGTAAGTTTAATGTTGCAGCATTGAATGTCTTAGCTAAAAAGACGCAATTTCCAACTATGTTAAAATTTTTCGCTCATAAACACGTAAATAAAAACGGGAAACAATAAATTTGACGGCCCAACACAACAGTCTTGTTTATTGACATCAATAACAGCTGTGCGGCTAACTTTATAATTGCTTAAATAAATACTCTACTCTTCATAAATAGTTACCGTTTAGATTTGGTGAAGGTAACATAATTGTTATTTATTTCCTAGTGCGTTTTGGTTGTCTACTATGCTAGATATTTATTATTCCCAAACAAATAAAGCTATGGTCGTTTTTCTCCCATTAGAGACAATATAAACATCTGCTTGTATGGGTACTGCGTGACGTCATTGCGCAGTAGCGTTGTATTTCGATCGCCGATCAGACATGCCTGTATAGTTCGGCCATGCTCTGGACCTGGGAGGGTTCGGGATGTCAGGAGTATGTATCTGAACTCCACCAAATATTTTTTCACTTAAATAAATAGGCCTGTACGAGGAGGTTGTGTATGAGGAGATTGCCCGAGGGCAGTTGATCAAACCCCGAGAGCAAACATCTGACTGGGAGTTCATAGGCATCTGTCAAATCCTGATGAATGAATCCGAACTATGGAGAGTTGGCGGAACGTGAAGAGCGGGAGAAGCAGGAGTACCGAGAGAAAACCTTCTGATAAACATCAATGTCCACCATGTTACAGTTACCTTCAAGCATAAAACCATGTTTCTACCTTCCGAGAATCGGATTCGTATAGTTTCGTTAAGAGCTGCTTTACTATTGTAAAAAAAAATGAAAACATTTTACAGTAGGTATGAAAATACAGTCTTACATACCAACAATGTTAACCCACACTAACACGACTGCACCGGTAATGCAGTCTGATAGGTGTCGTGTCTAGTAATACAACGTTCGGCAAAACGAATCCAGTCATCTTGGTGTGAGTAACCACTGCCATCTTGTATTTCTTGAAAATTTTCTTGAACATTAGATTCAGATAAAAATTAGTATATTTTGCCTCGACTTGACAAAATATTTTTCCATAAAATTTATACACTTATTTCCTTAATTTGACGTGGAAGAAAATAAATTTGAACTATAGAAATTGTAATTTTACCTGCTTCACAAACCAACATAACAAAATCATACAATTTTATTTAAACAGTTCGCGAAGTTTTGTCACCGCCGGGATGTGACCACATATATTTAAAAAAAACAAATAATAACAGAGTCGTAGAAAATGTTAATAAATTTCATGTTAATAATTATTTAACCTTAATGCTTTATCATTGTACCTCATCTGAAAAAAGCATGCTGAGCCACCTTCTACTGCCCCAACCCCTACGACCCCTCGGTCACTTCAAAGGCAGACACCCAATAAGACCGAGGCCTCGTAGAGATGGGGACAGGCCGGGCCCAGACGTGAATAGTTGATTTTCCCCCGTGCACACTCTCGGTAAAAATTAAATCACAGAGCCTAACCCACAGAATTGCCAACACAGTTTCCTATAAAATATTAAAAAAAAAAAAAACTTTAACCAAAACATTATTGACCAGGGAAAATTTTAAAGTGAAACAAAAATGTCAGAAAATTTACTTAACTTGCATACAATTAAATATTTGAAAAACAGATATATTTGTGGACTTGAGTATCTTCTTTTCCTTGTGAAACATCAAATCATATTAATATTTGTTAGAACTTGAATATCATTGTGGTTCTACAACAATCTATTACATAATACGTTATATATATATATGTACAAAACTTGGGAGCCCCGAATGTTATTAATTATAATTTTTTAAAATTATATTTTGTTTTGACAAGACCTAAAAAATACAAATCATACAAGAAACGCCAAGATAAAATTTCCTTTCTTTTTTTTTTTTTTTGCCCAGATCTATATCATGTTTGTTAAATAATTTGGTTGCCAGAATTCACCAACAGTACCCGAAGGTCAGCCGTTAAATGATTTCGAGAATTTAGATTGAATACTGAGCATGCATCCTACTTGTTTGATGCAGGTGTAGGGTGTCACATGCCGGGGCTATAAGCTCACAGGCCTCGCCACAACCATGAATGAAACACACAGATCACCCACGCACTGGAACTGCCAAAGCGGTGAAAGACAAAGGATGTCACCTCATAACGAGGATACAAAGAGAAGAGTAAAAATCTCAAGTTATCACAACATTATGCAAGTAGAAGAAGGAAGCGGACGGAAATGCTCACAGAAGGAAGAAGCATCCCGCCTAGATAAGTGCTTCGTGAATTCGATACATCGAACACAAGTTGCTCGTTCGTGCACCAATCTGCACTTACAATTTACTTCCAAGAAAATAAAACATTTTTTAGCAATAATAAGTTCGCAAATCATAAATTCAATCTTTATAACCTCAATATTCATAACGAAATGTATTTACCAACTTGAAATGTTTGGTGAAATTAGTACACAAATATTTTGATAATTCTTAGAGTATAAGTAGACATTTTGTTGACTACTAAAATTCAAAGTTCAAAATTAATAAATAAATTAATAATTAAGTGTTTGTTATTTGAATAATAAACTATTACAATTTAACTATTATACAAAGGTCAACATTATTTTAAAACAGTTTGCTTAACACCAGTGACGCCATTAATGTTCCTAAGTGAATTATAGAGGACTGTATGACAGAGGTTTTTGCAAAATAGAAGCAGAGGAAAAATTGTGCAATACATAAAATAGCTCAATGCCAATATGAATGATTTTTGTACGCACGATGCATGCTATACTCTCTTACCTGTAAAGGGGTTTCTGCAAATAAAAAACTTAAGCAGTAAGAAGTAGACTTATGAACTAAGCATTAGAGTCACAAAAATTAAGCGTAGCCTACACAATAGCCAAAGAACAGCCAATAGAAACAGACTTTGCATTTTGAATGTTAAAATTTCGATTACGTGTAAATTTTCGGCTTTGTATCGCCCGTGCATGATTCAAATGAGCATTTTAAATGTGGATCACACTTTTAACGACACAGTGAACCAAAATTCGATTCCCGTAATTATTAAAAAAATTCAAACTTAATAAAATAGGTATTTTCTCTTTATACTTGAGAAAATGCGGTATTTAAACTTAGTGAAATATAGCAAATAAGTCGGGGCGGAACATTACGCAGGTAAGTACCCACGGAACTTTGTTCTACATATCTTAGTTATCAATTTAAAAAAATGTTTTTTTTCTGAAAAACTTGCGATAAATGCGTTGAATGTTCTTAGTAAGTTTAAAAAAAAATATGACTGTTGATAATGATTTTTAATGCATAAAAAATTAGTCCTTAATTTAAGGCCTATATTAATATTACGTGAGCCATTGTTATTATATGATAATTATGTGGCAGCCGTAATTAAACGTAACTATATCTCACAGACGCCTTGCTTAAAAGCCGAGACTTACCTTTCCGATTAGTTAAGTATTAATAAGTTGGTATTTGCTGTATGACCGATAAAACCATATATTGCTGTTAATAGTATGCACCTACGATACAGGTGTAATTAAACTAATGTTTTCATTATAGACAGGCTGCAGAAAATAATTTTGGATTATAAATAAAATTATTTAGCAATATTTCCGCTATGCGCGAATATCCGCTGCCGAACTTTTTAATACACATCCATAAAAAGCGAAAACTAAGATAGGTGCGTATGTAGTGGCGACATAAAGTCCTAAGATCGAAACCAGTACATTAACTATTATGTTTGACCTTAACACTTTACTATCGTACTATTAAGGGGTTATACAGGAGGCCAGGTGCTTGTAATATAAATACCGGCGACGCTTTGCATAATGCTTTAAGCATCGTTCTTTAAGCCAATTAAATACATGACTAATGTTCTGCTAGTTTGTGACACGACTAGAACAAGTCTGATGAGAAAGTCGTGTGTGTCACAGACGGTCAGTACAAATGCCGCCAACTTTAACACCAAAACCGAATTTCCGTAAATTAACATTTCTCATGAGTGATTTTCCGATTTCGTAAATCCTATACACGACTGAAATAAAGAGTTCTAACTGTAAGAACAAAATATAACGTACGTACGAGAAAAGGCATAGTAGTTTGCTCGGAACTCAGAAAAGTATATTAGTTTATTACCTTTTATCGCCGATTACAGTTGCTGTTTTTAATATATATATATATATATATATATATATATATATTTGTGCGCGCATCGAATACTTTTTCCATCTGCATTTAGTTACGTCACTGAGCACCCAGCGAGACAACAGTTGAAGAGTTATGCTTACGGTACTCATGGGCCACGTGCAGGCTAGTTAATGTAAAGTGCTTTGATCAGGTCACTGGTCATCAGTTGGGATGATGTATGTTTACCGCACAGCCGAGCTGAGAAGAGCTATCGTAGCTTGTTTCCCTCTCCCCTTCCCCTGATTGCTTCTCGGTAGAAACCCGAGAAAACAAGCTGTTTAAGTTGGCAGGCTTGATGTCATCCAGGTTTGCAGTCCTGGAATTGCGTATGTTGGTACTTCAGCACTACGCAGATGTTCTGGAGGAATAACATCAACACTCCCATTGGTTTTCGTACGTCCAGGAAGTGTTTTCGAGCTTGAGTTTATAAAAGTAGTTGCCGTGAAACGTTTCGAGGGCCGATAGCAGAGAGCAGATATGTAGCAGGGCAGATAACAGTTGGAAGAAGGCATACTAAGATATTAGTCTTGTGTCTTCCGTCTTCACCACTAGGTCTCCGACTGATTGGTTCGCTCGTCGAGGCTGAGGGTTGGAGGAACCCCGAGGGACTTCGGTACAAAATGTGATCAGTTAAGTGGTGTATTTGTATGTTTGTAGAAAATTAGGTCCGACCAGATAATCACATGTATGTAGTCACACAAAGTCATACAGAGTCACATGTATGTAGTGATACATAGTTGTTTTGAACCCGATTTTCTTGGTATTTGCCTTTATTTAATTAATTACTCCTGATAGGTACTATTTTCCCCTAGTAGAATAAGTGAAAGTATAGTCTTAAATTTTGGTAAATACGTAATTATTTGTAGATTATAACAAATACTTGCGGTCCCTGAAAATATCCCATTCCCCCATTTTAACCGTGTATACCTCTCGCTACCCCTATGTTATTGTTTCGCTCTACCTGTCTTTAAATATTAGTTTAGTTTAATTTGAGGCATCCAATCTGGCCTATAACAGATTTGTGGTGAATGGTTCCCCCCCCCCCCAGGTAAATGTTAGGTTATTGTTTTGTTGTTATTATTATTAATTCCACCATTTATACCCTATGTGACAATACATTTGTGTCTAAATGGTTACTTAACATTGAACCGACTGTCCTAAATGAAAACATGACCTAACATGTGAACATATGTCTGACTAATGTAAATATAGTGTATGAAATAAGTTAATAGTTGAGAGCAAGGGTATGTAAGCAGTTGCACGAGGCTCCAAGCTCATTCGCTGTTTGGCTGTCGTCCGAGTACTATCTCTGTACACGCAGCCTACTTCGAGTGCTTATTAATTGTGTTACGTTGAGCTCATCGCGTTGTTTAGCTAGTGAATAGAGTATTCATCAAAAGATTTAGGTTAGGTGTAGAGCGTCAGTATATTTTAGATTATGTTTACCAGGAATATAGAAGAACGAATTAAAGTAATTGAAGGACAGTGTTTGTCATTTAAAGTTAATTACTGCAAGTTCTGTGGCAAAGTTTTTACTCTGCGAAATAAAATACTGAGTCATGTAAAGATTTGTGACTTCAATCCACGCCATGAAAAGCGTCTGATCTGTGAGAGGTGCGGTGTATCAATCATTCGTAAAGACAAGCTGACTGAGCATTTACGCACCTGTAATAGCAACATCAAGAGAGAAGTGACTATCTGCTATAAGTATTGCAAGAAGCAGTTCACCGAATTTCGCAGTGCTCGTCGACATGAAGCAGGTTGTGAGCGCAACATGGAATGAAATCTGCCGAAGTGCAAGTACTGCAGTGTCTATTTCGCTCGTCGTGACAATCTGGCTATGCACTTGAACATCTGCAAGGGTAAAGTAGCACGACTGGCACAGAAAAAGTCATATGTGCAACCACCTGAATCTGCTATTCAATCCTGCTCCAGGACGCCATCAACCCACCCTAAAATCGTAGTAGAGTCTGGTTTGGCAACAGAGTTCGGATCCGTCGATGCAGAAACTGCATTCCATGGGAATGTAAAGATGTATGTGGTGGTGAATGATGACTCGGCTAGGGATATATGTGAATACTTGAATGACATAGTATGTAAATATAGTAGGTCAGTTGAAAAACGAAGTGGAAAACTACAGAACCCCTAAATTTAACATTGTACTGGAATGTGATTAAGCGAAGCCAGTGCCATTCGATGAGGGAACAGATAAAAGAGCATTCAAGACAAAAAATTTGTCAGTCTATAGTGCAGACGGTATTGAAAATGCTGTGTTAGGAAGTTTTTTGAAACTATGTAGCTTACTGAAGTGCGGGAATAATCTGAGAAAGGATTCGGATGGACGCTCGTCTCTATCAACTGTCCGTAACTGCGAGTAAACAAACTCGACCCAATGAGAGCATTGTAATGGATCGACTTACCAGATTCCATAAAGAAGAGAAGAACAGTCATCAATCCTAGAAATAATGACAGTGAATGTTTTTAATGGGCTGTGTTAACACAGTTCATCGAAGGAAATAATCCTGAAAGAGTGAACTAGCGATATTATAATGATCAAGCTAGTTACGACTTTACTGACATTACTTTCTCCACACCAGTAAGAGAAATCAGCACTTGAAAAGAAGAATCTTGAGACATTAGTCAACATTTATTGTCTGGATGAGAAGACAGAAAATGTATTAACCCTCAGAGTAACAGACAAAGAAAAGGACGATAATATCGACTTGCTGATTTTATCAGATGAAAACAACCATTGCTGTTACATTTCAATTTTCTCTCAACGCACATGTCCGCAAGATACAGCACATGATAACAAAGTATATACTTGCAAGATATGTCTGGTACACATTGACGAGCAGCAATGAGTATCTGAATTGGATGGTGTGCAGTATCTGACTGAGCACAGGAAATATTGCATTAGCAATGCACCACTTCTTGCTGATATGTCACAGTTAGAGGCTGATGGGAGATCTCCAGTGCTATGCTGCAAGTACATGTAACACAAGACCAAACTGCCGATTGTTGTGTACTCAGATTTTGAAGCTGCATTAAGGCCAATCTAGTCATGTCAACCTGATCCTGAATTGGAATTAACCATGGCATACCAGAAGCTTAAAGCATATAGCTTCTGCAAATTGACAATGATGCCATATCAGCAGCATTGACGATACAACTACCTCAAGAAACTATCATCTACACAGGATCGGATGTACCTAAGATTTTTGTAGAAAAAATTGTTGAGATAGGTAGGAAGGTGAAGATGATCTATGACACTTTATTAAAAATGCTGCCACTAACTCTAGGTCAACAGTTGTTTTCACTCTGTTGGAAGCTTCAGTAAAAGTATTTTGAAGGTGCATGACCACTGCCACTTTAGTGGAAAGTACATTGGTGTGACTTGTAACCAATGTAATTTGCTCAGAAAATGTCCGAAGAAACTTCCAGTGCTTTTACACCACCTAGCATATGATTAAAACTTTATCTTAAGAGAATTAGCAAACAAAATCTAGGAATTTATCATCATCCCACAAAACGAAGAAGAAATGATTACATTTGGAAAACTACTAAGTGACAAGTACACCATACAATGTATCGACAGTTTTCGTTTCAAGGCCAGCAGCCCGGTGGCATTAGCAGGAAATATACCTGTAACAAAATTCTGCAACACCATCAAATTATTCAGTACTGATGAGTTTGAACTAGTATCAAGGAAATTAGTGTTTCCTTACGACTATGTTGACAGTATCGGAAGGTTAGAAGAGACAGAGCTACCACCAAAGGAGAAGTTCTACAATCGACTAACACATACATACATTAGTGATTCAGACTATGAACATGCACAGGCTATGGGGGTGAAATTCACTTCCAAAACTCTGAATAACTACTCAGACATCTACTTGAAAACAGACGTTCTCCTACTCGCAGATGTATTTGAGAACTTTCACAGTCTCTGCATAAAAATATTGTGGACTAAACTTTGTGAATTTTATAAGTTTACCTGGATATGCATTAGATGCTATGCTAAAGGCAACAGCAGTGAAGCTCGACCTTCTGACAGATTATGACATGTACTTGATCCTCAAGAAAGGCATTCGAGGAGGTGTGGCTCAGTGTGTGAATCGACACTGTGTTTCTAACAACAAATATGATGGTAAGAAATACAATCCTACACTGCCAAAAACTTCTCTACAATACCTGGATGCTAATAACGTGTACGGTTGGGCTATGAATTTGCTTCTACCTATAAGAAATTTCAATTATTGGTCCAGTACAGTCCTAGATATCATGAGTGCATCGAACACCTTTCCTGTGGGATACATCTTTGATTGTGATGTGATGTATCCTCCTGAACTACACAAGGAACACAAAGCTCTACCATTTCTGCTGATAAGCGAATGTCCACCAGGATCATCACAGGAGAAACTGATGACCACATTGATGGATAAGAAGAATTATACCATTCCATATTTTACTCTCAAACAAGCTGTTAGCCATGGACTTAAAGGGCTTGGGCCCGAGTTTCTCGGATTTCGAGATAATTATTATTTTTAGTCTGTGCGAGAGTCAATATTGTAAAATTGCTTCGTAACTTTGTTGCAAATTGGTTTTACTATGCAATGTAATTTTTCGAGCAAACTGTATGAGTATAGCTAATTTATCAATTGAAAGCAAATTTTGTTAATTAACTAATTATCAATTATTTAGCAGTCTTCTGACTCGACAAAATTAGAGTATGCAGTTTGAATTAGTTATAAGAAAGTTATGAAGCGATTTTACGTTATCAGCTCCCATTTATGTTTTAAAAAATAATTGACATAATGCGAAGAAACTCGGGCCCGTGCCCTTAAGATTAAAAAAATCCTTGTGTTGGAGTTTGAACAACGTGCTTGGCTAGAGACATACGTCCAGTTGAATACGGCTAGATGTGCAGTAGCAGAAAATGAGTTTGAAAAGGACTTTTATAAGCTGGCAAACATTCTTAACGTGATGAAAAAATTTCTCTTCCGACAGTGTCATACATCCTGGCTACACCGAGAAAGTCTGCACAATAATCTGCAACGATATTATCTGACAAAGTCTAAAGCCTAACGTATCACCCATACTGCCGGAGGACTGCAATAAAGAGAGGCATTGTACATTACTAACAGCTACCCGTATTAACAGTATGACGAGAAGACAACTGAGGACATCGCGAGACCCCTCCAAGACTACATTGCGAAACTGTTAAGGAACATTTGAGACAATTAAGATCTTTAAAAGATGTATTTCGTAGTATTTTATTGCAAAACATGTTTCCCAAAGCAAAATGATTGAGTTCACTACTATAAGTGACAGAAAAGGCAGAGTTAGTGCATGGTTAGGTTACAAAATGCTACGATAAAGTATGTTGACTGGAACAAAATACTCCAGATTCTGGTACAATGTTATTGATATCGTCTAGTTCCTATATAATGTCGGTGCTCAGTAGTACAAAAAAAATGTATAACTGAAGAACCATGGGCCAAACACAGCAAAACATGTTTTTTTAGTTGAAAATGTATGTATGCATAATATAAAGTAAAATATTTCAGGGCCTAAACAAATTGTTATGCGCACCGTCACCAGAGTAAATATGTACAGTACTTCCAACACCTGTGGAAAAACTTATTTTTTAAATGCAGAAAAAGTTTCAATGGAAGTTTAACGAAGAGTATTTCAAAGCCATAGCTACAGGTAAAAAAATTAAATAAATAACATAACATATACAATAACCTACATACAAGAAAATACTTAAACCAAAGTACGAAAAGTTACTGCGCGAATCTAGAAATCATCTACTACCTAAGTTCAACATACAAGAAAATGTATCAAACCAAATATGTTAAACGAAAAACAGTCTTTAAAGGTCTAACATAGAAAAACCAACATAGAATATCTTTGAGAGAGAGGGAGGGAGAGAGTACGAGAGAGAGGAGTTTGGAGAGAGAGCGTACAGAAACAAAGAAGGTGGGAAGATTGTATAGGCCTACAGATAATTACGAGATAAATACTGAACAGAACCCGGGTCCCACTCTTAGGCTACTACAAAGGGATCGGCTATACTATACTACTATGGTCGACTGAATTATTCGTAGCAGCCAATAACTGATACAAAATTAACCGATGTCAGCAGTCGGCACCCCCAGCAGACAGCAAAGGAAGAACATACCCAAGCAAGGCGACCCTAGCAGCTAGCATTTGGAGCAAGATAGTATCATCGCAAAGAAATGCAAAAATAAAGTCTGAAACAATACATAATTGCAGACCTAAATAAATTAAAATTACAATTGCAGACAAAATACATGTTTAAACATAACACATAACGAAACAAAATTACTGTTAAAACAAAATGATTTACAAAATTAAACATTAGATCCATTCGTTGAAAACTCACAGTGGTGCTAGCATCGTATTTGAGATAGTTGTAACTTGTAATCACGATGGTTAAATTAATCAAATATAATTAGTAAATGACAGTTTGAAACGTTTGAGTGTAAACGTTTTGAAATATGAATAGGTTTTTTTAAAATGGCACAATCAACATTTTCGGCTATTTTTACTTTTATGTCAAATTGTGTTCCTTATGGATAGAGGCATCTATTACTGTTGGAAGGACATCTGTGCAACTGATCTTTGTATGTGAAAACCAGTCCTAAATATTTTGGATTGGTTTGAAAGGGCGGGCGTGTCACATACACCTGTTCAATGAAACTGACCATTGCTTTGAGTGATCACCGAAATACTCTTCTGATCTCTATGGATTTTCAGTTGAATGAAAGAAACAAAACATAACCTCTAAAAAAAATCACAATCTATATTATAAAAAACAGTCAATTGCTGTATTGAGTGGTTATTAGTCGTTTAATTGCCAAACAATAATGGAAAACGAACGTATACCTAGTCCTCGCAAGAGGAAATTAAATGATCCTGCTTCGTATAATAGTAAGAAGATCAAAGAAGCTCATAGAACAGGACAGTCCTATGTAAACTAAAAAGGAAATTAAGTTCCACCCAAACATCCTGGATTCACTTGCAGGTGAGCTTAAATATTGTGTGATAAGCTTACATGATAGAACTACATAGTCTAAACTAAAATAAGTAAAATATGTATATAAAGGTTTAGAATACTGTAAAATACCATTCAAAACATACTTTCAACGATATACGGTGCCTTTACAAAATTAAATAAACTGACAGGACTTATACAGAAACAAATATTTATTGAAAGTTACAATGTATTGTTTTTGTTTCAGTTGCAGAAAACAATGCTTACTTAATCTTGACGAAGACAACTGCATTGATATTTGTACAAAATTCTACAACATCAAAACTAAGAACGAGCAGGATATCTACCTTCAGGCACTGTTAGATGTTATTGAAGTTAATAGAAGACGACCGGACCAACAATGAAATAATCACCGAGGGTTTCACATTCATTTGTGTATCATGTATTCTCAGGAACCACAAGACAGTTACGTTTAAAGATCAAATCGCCACATTTAAACGATGGGGCAAAAAGATAGACGTTTAAGGGCTCGGTTCAACTCAGTTTTCAACGTCTTCTTTATTTTTATATTTGTACCAGATATTTTTTTCTTATTTGAGACATAAATTGTGACTAAATCTTCCTCTTAGGAAATTGCTGTGTCTCCCACAGTTTTCGCGTAATGAGTCGTAAACGTCAAAATTTGCACTTTACGGTTTTATATACGCCACTAAAACCAACTGACATACCGAACCGAAAAAATTCACAGTGTATAACAATGTTGTAGGCTATGAAATGACATATATAAAAACAAAAACTAATTTTTTTGTAATTAATAAAAATTGCTGAATTTTAAAATGAAAATTATTAAATTAAAAAAAAACATACAAAAATTTATTTATTTTTGTTTTTATATATGTCACTTCATAGCTTACAACACCGTTATATAATGTGAATTTTTCCGGTTCGGTATGTCAGTTGGTTTTAGTGGCGTATATAAAACCGTAAAGTGCAAATTTTGACGTTTACGACTCATTACGCGAAAACTACGAGAGATACAACAATTTTCGAAGAGGAAGATTTAGTCTCAATTTCTATCTAAAATAAGAAAAAAATATCTGGTACAAGTATAAATATAAAAAAAGGCGTTGAAAATTGAGGTGAACCGCGCCCTTAAGAAATGCTCTGAAGTTTGAAAGGTCACAAGAAGGTATAAGTAAAAAAAAGTGTATTATCTCTGGCATTTGACTATATGAAAACCATCAGCCTTCCAAAAGTTCCGATTCAACAGTTGTATTACTGTAGGCAACTTTCGTGAACGTATTTTCAGTACATGACATTAAGACTGGCAGGAGTAAAATTTATCTATATCGTGAAGGTTCAGGACTAAGAACCCAATGAGGTGTGTTCATTCTTAAATTATTTTCTCTTTACTGTATCTTCAAAGTACAAACCATTAAGATTATTCAGCGACAACTGCAGCGGTCGAAATTAGAATCACACCCTCTCCAGATTTTGTCTTTACCTAACTTATAGTGGACGATTTCAAAAGGTTGGACAGATGTTTACAGTGCGTGGTCATAGTTTCCTACCATGTGATCGCGATTTCGGAATCATATCTAGAGCTTTACGTCGACATGATCGTCTGTACACTGTTCATGATATTACAGAACATCTAACACATAGCTCTGTTCATAGGAATTTTCAAGTACATGAAGTAGATGCACTTGATATTTTAGATTTTAAAAATGGTACACTACCTATTACAAGAAGTCTTGCAAATCTGCTGAAACGAGAGGGAGAAATGTCCAGAAGGAGGAGAAGGTTCATTTAACCATCCATAAATTGTTTCATTTTGTATATGAAAATGACAAGAAAGGATATATTAAAGCATTTACATCTGTTAATGGTATTTAATACCATACATTTTTCATGGCTACGACTTTAGGTCCAGTGAATGCTCCTGAGAAATTAGCATACCCAACAGGCAAAGTTTCCATAAAAATGGCCAAACTGGATGATTTAAACAAATTAATAGACTATACCCCCCCCCCCCCCCGGTGTACAATGAATATTACGAGGAAGTATTTGCTTGGCCATCAACTGCAGATCCGTTACCTGACAGTGATTTTGAAGGGGAAGAAGATTAAGAAGGTGGAAAGAGTAATATCGACCATTATTAATAAACACAGACTGAATAAGTGTAATGACAATATTTTGAATTGTTCATGGTTCCTTTAAAGTCATAAACAAGCATGCATAAAGTATATAATTTGTATTTCGATAGTGATTGTGAAGGGCAAGGCGATTTATAAGGTCACAGAAGTAATGCTAACATATATTTACGTTTATTTTAGTACACACTAATTATTTATTTTATTGAATATTTTATTTCAGTGTTTAATATTTCCTTTATAGGCATATAAATGCATGTATGTAGTAAATAACTTACATTGCAAGCATTTCTATGATCATTTAACATTCTTAAAAATATTTTTTTTAAAGAGCATATGTATGCTATGTAAATTTGTCCATATTTACGAGAATAAATATCAAATATATTTGTCACAACATGGCTCATGTGAAAAACAAATGCATGATTTTACAATATTGTCCAAATTACAAATAAATCCAATATTAAATTTTCTAGGAAGTTTTTTCTTGTTTCGCAAAAATTTGGTTTTGCTCACTTACGCCCTTTCAAAAAACCAATTCATATATTCAATAAACACCTGTTTAATACTCGACCGCTTAACATATCAATCGTTAATGTAAAATTTATCACTATGAAATAGAGTAAAATATTTTAAACGAGATTCACTTGTTGCAAAATAACACAAATTCAGGGAAACTTCTTCTAACATACTCATACGAAGTAATCTTTTGTTTCAGTATTCGTTCGATGGAAGAAAGTATTTCCTTAAGATTCATGTACCATGGAACGTCCTGAACCGGTACGCTGCTGTGATGAATTTAAAAACTCCTGTCAAGGTAAATTCTATGAAATTAAACTAAAATATTTAAGTTCCATTAATTGTAATGCCGACCTAAGATAAATTACAAATAACACTACGAAATAAAATAATTTAATGTATATAAATACTTTTAGCATAATAAAAAAACTAAAAGGTAAAGTCAATTACTAACTTAACATTTTTTATGATTTTAATTACATGGAAAATTGAATACATATTATAAATGGTAAGAAATTATTCCGTTTAGCCGGAGAACATTTCTTTAAGAGACAACATTTCTACGCTATCCATTGACAAAATACTAAGCTACAGGAATTGTAAAACTTGTAACACTGCATATTTATATAAGCTAAGTAATTATTTAAAGTGTTTTTATAAAAATGATTGAAGAAAAGAAATACATTATAAAACCCTATGTGCTTTTATTTATAAGGCATAGTGGTAGTACAACTTTCTCCTGACGAGGACAGTGGAGGATAATGGTGGCGCCAACTCGGACATGCTTGTGAGCGCTTGGTACCTTCGGTTCGGTGGCCATCTTGTTTGTCTTTGACATGTGACGTCGGTAGCCATCTTCTTTCTCTTCACCATTTCGTTGACCAATTATTTACTTTCGTCCGACCTGTCTTTTTGTATCTACTAGACATCATGTTAGTTTTTTACTTGCTTCCGACCGACCACAATTTTTTTTTAAATTTGTTGTTACTTTTCGACTGTCAGTTGTTTATATCGCTTGAGGGCTGCCATCTTTGACTATGGATTATTGAGAGAGTTTGCACAACGGTAACACGTTGGACTCGCATTCGGGAGTACGCGGGTTCGATCTCCGGCTCCGGCCATCCTGATTTCTGTTTTCCATGGTTTCCCGAAATCGCTCCAGGCAAATTCTGGGATCGTTCGTTAACAAAGGCCATGGTCGATTCTTCTCCCAGTTTCTGTCATTGTACTAAGTTGTGTGACATAGTCTCTAATGACCTCGATGTCGACGAGACGTAAAGCCCAATTACCTACCTACCTCGACTATGGAGTTAGCCGCCAGCAGCTCTGTAGGCCTACTTGTACAGTTAATCTATCGCCATGTTTTGCAGCGCTCGTATGGGCGATTCGGGACAAAGTGAGCACTTTTGAAACCATAGTTCCTTTGTTCTTTACATATTACTTATAGTTTCCTGTCACATTTTAATGAAAACAAAGCAACCTACTTACCAATCAAAGATATTAGATTATATCTAAATCAACAGTTAACATATGAAGTCATATCAATTATTATTCTAAATAAGATGGTCTTCAAAAGTGCACAGTTTATCGCGTACGGGATACATGACACTGTATGCAAGGGTCATGTACCATGTAGCTAAGATAAAAATGTCGTCAGAATGCAGTTGCAGGGATCAGAACAGACAGATATTATACTACAAAATCTACTCCAAATCCCACTCGTGCTACCGAGGGATGTAAGTAAATATGAGTTTGAGTGTACTACCACATAGGCATTAGTCCACTAATATTTTTATAAGCAATCAATTATAATTAAGTAGTTCGACTGGCAACTTTGAGTCATTATATTTATATAGCCTATATTTTTATTTTAGGTATAAGTTATTAAAGATTTATGTAATTTATATAGTTTTAATACATAGAATAACATATATTATTACAAGCTTTGGACAGTTTCCCGGAGATCAAATATTTCTCAGTTTAAACCACACATGTACCTACCCTTTCAATTTCAGTTGTTTGTACTTATCATCGTATTTAATTATGCACTTTTTGTAAGTGTAATAATTTTTTAGACCCCTACAATTTGATACACATGTACACTTCACTGACTGGAGAACAATGCCTTCAAAAGCACACAATTTAATCTTAAGAAAAAACTTTTCAAGTACATTATTTTTATGTAGTAGGATAAAATTTTAACGAATTAAACATTTAATAAATATGACATTATTTTTACGTTGTGTAAAAAAATATATTAAAATTTTAAACATTTTGTATGCATTTTAACGTGATTTTGGCATTAAATACCTACAGACATTACACAAAAAATAATCTATAAGTGGTTTCTTAAACTGAAAAAAAGTCAACCGAGAAGTTGTATTGATGTATAAAAGTGTGCAAGTTAATGATGACACAAAAATTAAGAACCTGATTTACAAATTAACTGCTTAGCTCGAGATTAATTAAGTCCTATTATGTGGTTAAATCTAATTCAATACGATAAATTGATTCAGGAGCTGTTAAAAAATGAATAAAAGTCAATGTGAAAATTAAAGTTCTTTTTGGTCCTTCAACTTTATGCCGTTAGGCTTAGTACGGGACACCGTAACCATCTTAGCCTAATTAAAGGCAAAAACATTAAGGCTCGTGCTAAAATTAGAACCCAATACTTCGTACCGTAGGCAGCATGCTACTGACTGTGCTACGGAGGCTACTTTCAGAAGCATGACATAATAGCAGTTATGATTAAAAGTATGAATAAGTGAAATTTTAATAAATGTATGTGAATTTTAAATTTGAAGACAGTTAAATGTATGTAAACGTAATGATTTCAAGATACCCGTCGAACTCGTATGTTTACAGTGGGTAATATACTGTTTTTAAAAATTATCAAAACATCAATACAGCAGAAAACATTGAAACATAAATAATCTCAATGTGATGACGGGGTCATCAGGTGTCGTACAACACCACACGCATGCTTAGGTATCGCGAGTGATTTTTGGCATCGGTTTGATAGTGCAAGTTCTGATAGTTCGGTTAGTCGCAACCGCACTGAATTGTTTGAAATAATCACTCTACAGAAACGAATATAAGTTATATTCGCTGACGCCACTGAAGATCGAGACCCTTACACACACTATAGCAATGTTAAGCTGCTCAGCAAACATAATAAAAAATTAACATCGATTAATCGAACGACTGCAACGCCTCTGTAGGCTAGCTCTACTATCAAATATGTCGGCATCTTGGTGCTGTAAGCCACGGACAGTCAGAATTAGTACGTAGTTGTGAAATGAAACTGATATCTAGCGGAAGAGAGTAATTAGCAAACAATATGGTGGACGGAAACAAAATAATATGTCGAGCAGTTAACAATATGATGACTGGTAATAAGATGGCATAGGAGTATACTTGTCATAGATACAAGGTGAAGGATAAGGTCGAGGATGAATGTCACATCTGAGATATCGGCCGAGATGATTGCTAAACTGAAGAAAACTGAGAACACATGAACACGTCCGAGATGGCGCTACCACCATTCAGCGTTGTCTTCGAAGGAAGAAAACCTAACATTTCTTATTAGGTACATTTAAACGATTTTATTAGTATATATATAATTTTAAATCGCTGTAGCCTGTTAAGATAAAATTTTATTTATGTCTAGTACATCTTCATATTTATTTAAAATTACTTTGTTCTAAATATTCATTGCTATTTTTACTTAATCGCATTTTATAAACTTTATTCACCATTATTAATTCCCGATTAATTCATTTTTTTAAAAATTAAATTCGTTTCTTTTGGTCCTTCATATTAAATTTGAACATTAGCTGTAAGGTTTAAAATGTACATATTACAGTTAATAAATTAACTACTTTACATGTTTTTACCAAATCGTAAATAAACATATGCTATTTAAATATTTGTAGGTACATTTTTATAACTGTTATCAAAGTAACATTAAATATGTACTGTTTGATTCAAACCCACTGGTTGACAAGTGTTAATTAAATGTGTTTCCTAATAATTAAAACGTTGAGATAAACATGCGAATATTATGTCCATGATATCCACTTGTTTAGTATGTAATTAATTTATTAAGAACATGAGAATGTTTATTTTTATATTTTCAGTTATTATTAATGAGTCTTTGTAGTAGTTAATAAGCAGAACATTTAAAATTTAACGTATTCTTTTAACTATGCATAAATCTCGGCAAATATTTGTTAGATTAATGTCTTGAAAGATAGGGTTTCGAATTATGGCAAAAATTTAAATCGTTATTTTTCCTTGACATTTGACCCTGTTAAATAAAAGAAAAAAATTTCTTTAATCTGTAAATTTGCTAACTATTTTAAGAAAAATCATTTTCCTTTACGGTAGAGAGTAAAATTATTTCTAAAATACATGTAAATAATGCAATAAAGTTTTTGTAGATTAAGTAGTAACGACATTTAAAAATATGTCACGTATATTTATACATAAATTCATTTTAAGCATTATTTTTTAGCTTTTTAATTTGTGAAAATACATTTATTCTAATTTGGAACAAAACATTAGGTCCAAATAAATGAAACATTTTTTTTGTTGTTGCGAATTAAAGTTAGCAATGCTATATATTAAACAATAAAATACTATTAAAGAATGTGAAACTTTTTTTAACGTTTTAAATGTAATTTCTGTTACACACAATACACACACATAGGCCCTATGCATGCATGCAGTTTTTATGTATGTGTGTGTAAGTCACAAGTTTTAAACAATAATTGCTAATGTTTATACTCTTTTGATGTTTTTGCATGCAAAAACATACATACAATTGGTTTAATTAATGTAGCCAAAAATGTCAAATTTTAAATGTTTCCACATAATGAACTGTTTTCACTGATTCGAAGAAAAATTTAACTTGAAAAGTTTGGTAGCCCTGGCAATATATAATTGTAACTAAATGTTTGCCTTCTATCTGTTTATATGCTAAAATTTTATTCAGATCTTATAGTTCTTAAAATTTATGTAACAATGCATACCCCAATTATTCCACAAATCTTCATTTTTGAGCTCATACAGTACAGAATTAATATGAAGTCTAGCTAATTTTAGAAATTGTAAACTTTTAGTTGTTACAAAACATTAGTATTTCCATTATTAAAATTCGCGTGCAAGGTGCACATAGGCACGTCAAATGTTTCAATGGTAAAATAAATTATACTAAGGGATTATATTTTGTAAGTAAACCAGTGTCCAGAAATGCTTAAAATTCATGTTAGGGTCCGCCTACGTACATACACATGTACAGGATTTTTTTGTTCTGATTTGCCAAATTTTGAAGGAAATTAGACAAGTTAAAAAAAGCAACATGGGATTGGGAACACTGGGTTGGAATTGGCTCAGTTAAAATTTGCAGCAAAAGTGTGGGAAAGCGGATTTGGAGCGTACTGTAACGTTTTTATTGACATCGTTATTACATGATCTTTGAAAGAACTGTGCAATGGGAGTGCATGACTGGATTTATTTGCTTGGATATACTCCATTGCGAAACAAATGACTGTCAAAAGAAAACTAAAAATAAATTAAGACAAGAAAACATAAATAAGCAGAGTATGCTTTAGTCATCAGGATACATATACATCATGAAATTCCAAAACTGGAATCTGGTCAGATAAAACAAGGAACAAACAGAAAATAAAAGAAATAACAAACATATCAAAAAGAGACCTAAGTTGACATGCGACACAACGATAAGACGAAACAAAAACACAATCATAAATACAGCAAACGACACAACGATGAGGCTAAACAAAACACAAAGATGTCGGACACAAACAGAAAAAAACAACGAACAACACAAACGATGAGACGAAATAAAACACAGTAGTTTTCCAAACAGTCAGTATGAACGACGTTTCAAGAACTGGAATCTGTTCCCGTCATCAGGTAGACACACAGGGTTCAGGAACACGAGTGCGACTGATGAGGAGACTGGAAAAACCATGGAACCATGGAAGCTTCGTAGCACTCGCATGAAAAACATAAAACAAGATGGCCGGATCCAAGGATAAAATCCGGACCCATCCGATTGCGAGGTGAATGTTTCACCACTTCTCCATCTCGTTCGATATGCCGGCCTCTAGAATCGATGCAGGCATAATAGAATCGCAAGAATTTTTCCGTCGTATTTACGGTAACATCACTGGCGACGATCTGATGACATCGAAGTCAGCAAGTATTTTTGCATAAGGTATTTTTCATTACGTAATGATGTTCCAGTTAATTGCCATGAATCCACGCGATGAGATCACATGAATACGATGTGTACATGCTGGTTCCAAAATTTCTTCACATTTGGGTTTTTTAAATAACTTCTGACATATTTACTTTTCACTATTACGTATCCAATTGTCTTATTGTTTATATTATTTATTTTCGATTGCCAGTTCCTTGAAACTGATACAACATTTCATACTTTTCAAATATACCCACTACTACGGAATGACACCTTGCCATTTCTTTAACTTTCTCTTGAGTGTTGAGACGTTCTTACAATGCTTCAACTCCTCCGGCAACATTTTAAACTTTTGAGCACATTAATTATCATATATTTTCTCCCTTTAGCAGAGTCCACTCTTGTTGTGCGTATTATTTTTCTATTTCTTGCATTGTATTCATGAACCATACTATTAGTAACACAGCGTTGAAGCATGTATTCAGGTGCAGTTTTCCCCGTTGGTTTTTAACCAGAAAGTTAGTTTTAAACTGTGAACCTACATTTATATTTACTGGATAATAAATATAGGCCCTACGTTCTTGATGCGTGCCTGAAGTTAACTTTGAAGATTCTTTGTAGAATATTCAAAACTATAGTTGTTACGTATTTTATAATTCAATGTCGCGATGTTATGTAGTTAAATATATTGCGTTTAATGGAAACTTTACTTTGGTAATGATTTACTTTTTATATAAAATATTACGTCTTCTTTGCTTTGTTATGAATTAATTGTTACCGAAAAACACCGGCCAACTCCGACAGATTTTTGTTGATATAAAATAATTATATGAATATATTTCTGTACTCAATTAAACCGTAAAATAACTACTAGGGGTTCTACTGTCATTAAAACTAATGTTTAGAATGTAAATGAGTAAACAGTATCGGGATCTATACGATCATACTTATTAATATTGGTTCGCAGTAAGGAAATAATAAATATGTGAAAATGTGGCTGTTAGTAAAATCACCCCCACACTTCCCGGTAACATGAAAATACGGGTTGAAATCTGTTTTTGCATAAATGTAGCATGGTTCGAAATTGGGGGAGGGAGGGTGTTGAACATTATCTAAATTATTTTTATTAAAACAACAAATTAAATACGTAAATTTACAATAACTTGCTTGGAATCGTATAACTACGGTAACAAAATAATACATAAACTGGCAAAAAATGTACCTATTGTAAAGAGAAATAAAATAAAAAGCAATTACTATACAGAAATTGTTAAAAGGCGGAATATTGAGCTCAAAATAATTCACATAAATCTTTATATACAGATTTTAACATTTTACAATATATGAAAATTTTCCTAAAATAATTAAGTATTTAAGCAATGTTTAGATAAATATTTTATTTACAGGATAAAAGTGGATTAATAATGGTTAAATATATACCTTATTTACAAGATTAAATTAAATTAAAAATAAAATACTTTAAATAGTTTTCTTTGTGAATATGAAATCAAAATGTCATTGAAAATAATGAAGGTAAGTTGTAGCATCATTTTAGTAAAGCATCATTCTCCTCCCAGCTGATCCCAGAAATCTTCTCAACAAGTATTTCAAGTCCATCAGTTGGCATCAATTTTGATGAAGCATCTTGCTCGACTGCTAAGTGCCAAACCACTGAATCTATCCTCTCCTATCGTACAGCGAAGGTATGTCTTCAGACGCCGCAGAGCAGAAAATGAGTGTCTTGCAATCGCTGTAGTTTTCGGCACATGAAACAACTGAAAGACATCAGCAGCATTTGTGGCAAGGAACAAACATGCAAGTCATTCTAAAATGAAAATGGGATTTGTGAAGCAAAGAAATGCGTAGCTTCTGTTAAAAACGAAGATGTTGAAGAAACTTCAGTTTACTTTACAAAATTCCTGTACCTCTATCGTGGATGCTTCATCCAAAGGTTATTTTAGTGTAAAGGAAAATTTTCGGATATGGTTTATTCTACTGTAATCGTTCTTAAAGAGTTTTTAATTTTCAGACTAACTAATAATTCGTCCAAGCCTTGATAGTAAATATTTATCTTGAATCCCTCTGCTGGTGAATGAAAAATTTCAATAACCACACCTCCATGATCAAGTTTTCTGGGAACTGTCCTCTTCCTCGTCATTAAAACTTGAGCCATAACACAACCTTCGGCATTAAATTCTTCTCAAATCTCTTCGGTTTCTTCTAAAAAATTTGCTTAACTGTAGCGTCATTTCACTCTGAAGACCATGAGTATGGGAATGTTTATATTTTTGGAAATACAGATGCAGTGTCCAAAGTCTCACTTTGTAGCTCTTTGGATAATATGTCTGTGAGCGACAAAAATATGAAGAAATTTCAAGCATAATGTGAATTGAAAATTTGTTAGGATCTTCTGCTGCCCATCAGCTTCTGTAGCTATTTTCGTATTTGATGAATAATTTGCTATTGTTTTTAGAGTTTAAACAATCTCGCAGAATTCTTGTATCACTACCGAAAATGTGCGATGACGGACAGTCCAACAAGTTCTCGATAAACTGCAGAACATTTTGATTGACTGTTAATTACTCTTTTTACAAATGCGTTCAAAAATTTTATTCCGTTTTGGAATATGTCTGAATTATGTTATACAAGTTCACAGCAAATAGAATACTTCGCAGTGTTTTGCCTTCTTCACAAAAACGCATCACAGTTAAATCTAAAAGATGAATGTGACAGTGAGTATACAAAGTTCTTGGCTTACCTTCCTTAAATTGTACAGCTACACCATTGAATAGTGTACAGAGAGTCTTATACCTGGCTTCGCATTGCACTCATATTTGCGTCTATTTCTTCCGAGAATCCTTTATAACACATTGTTTCTGCCACGTACATATACACCAACTTGTTCCTTAGAGGCACTTTCTGTTGTTTCATCACAAATATTTAAAAAGGCAAAGTAAGAATTTAGTTCCTCGACAATTTATAGTAAAATCTCACATTTAATGATAGAAATAATGTAATTTTGTGTTTTACCATTTTTGTACGAATAAATTCACGACCTCATAATTTCGTGGTTCGCTTTGCCATTTTCTATAGCTTTAAGATCAATGAGTTCCAAGAAATTTCCTTTACTTACTGACGAAACTGGTTCATCATGTCCTTTTAAAGCTAATCACACCTTCACAGAAACACAATTTTTTCCACTATGAATTTTACATACCTTTTATTTACCTCATACTTTCTTGAGTAAGTTGTTGATAGTTTATCGACAGCAGTGTTACCAGAAGGTCTAAATTATTTTTTGAAGAACCACGACGTTTTAAGGCAAGATTGTTGATGCTCAACGACTCACCGCATATGATGCTCAGTGCAAGCCAATCCCACCTATCATCGAGACCGAACTCACGTCACACAACACACATACATTTTAACAACAATACAGCAAAGCATGATGCGCGGTCTGTAACACAAAAAGTAAAACTATTTCTATAATGGCTGTCATGCTGTGTGTCAGTTTTCCACTGAGGTCAGAGGTTCTTGGAAATGTAAATAAGACACACTCGGGTCTATATTGATAGTCGTTACTCATTTCTCGACTTGAGATACTATCAGGTGAGATGCGAGATTTCGAGCTGTAATTTTTGGAATGTCAAATACCTGGTTTTATGCAGTGTGTTGGTAATGAAAGTAACCAGAATGTGGTGAAATTAATTTTTCAGGTATTGTAATGAAAACACTTTTTATAGGCATTTGTGGAATGTTTGTTATACGTGAGAGTAGAATAGACTAACATAAATAATATTACTACATGAAATATTTATTTTGTAAGTTTACAGTCACAAAACGAGTGTTGTGTGGGATAAAAGTCTGCGAATTAAAATGTTTTTTGTATCAAAGGCAGAAAAAGTGTTTAATTTTCACGAAGTAATCGTACAGCTATTGCAATTTGAGGCATTAGGTTGCT
Source organism: Medauroidea extradentata (assembly GCA_003012365.1). Lineage (NCBI taxonomy): Eukaryota > Metazoa > Arthropoda > Insecta > Phasmatodea > Phasmatidae > Medauroidea > Medauroidea extradentata. The sequence goes on along the minus strand of PNEQ01060610.1, from coordinate 41,214 downwards.
GAGTATGGGTAAAGCGTGGTATATGGCGAATTATTGTGTTGTTTTAAATGTATCAGAAATTTTTAATTGGTTAAATTTTATAATAGTTAAATGTGTTTAACCAACTTTATTTTCATTTTGTATCGTCAAACACATCTAACAATTATTGTTTTACTAATTAAAACACTTACGTTATCGTAGATTGGTATGATTATTTCTTTCCACACCATAATATTATTAATTCTTATTGCTCGGCAAATTTTATTTCTCGAAATAGTATATTTTCAAGTGCTGTGCTTACACATATTGTCATGCAATGAGCGGATACGGACTGCACCACGCGAATAAGTGACCAAAACTACGCAGAAAATACTCTTTGGTAAAAAATCGCCAGGCCCTTAGTTTACAAGAAAACTTACTTTAAATCCCCGAAAAACTAGGGAGGTGGAAATGTGGGGTAAGGTTGTTCGTACATAACAACTGCACCATGTGAATAAGTGACTAATACTGAGCAGAAAATACTCCTTGGCAAAAAGTCGCCAGCCCCGTAATTTACGAGATAGGTCCAAAATACCAGCGAGAGGTCACGTGGGGTAGGTTGTTCGCACTACCATGTCAATTTTCTCGCAAACGAAGGACTTGACGACTTTTTTCGAAGAGTTTTACCTCTTAGTTTTGATCACAGGATTCATGTGGCGCAGTCCGTACCCACGAATTACCCTACCCTTTAAATCCACTCCGCTGTTTGTTTCGGACGTTTAATGAAACTTTTCTTGTAAATCAGGGGACTTACACTTTTTTATCAAAGAGTATTTTTTACTTAGTTTTTATATCATATTCACTTTGCGTAGTCCGTATTCGCAAAATACTTGACGCCATGTATACATGTTTAAGGTTGCAATACTATTTTTGCTATGTAATAAAAGTAAAAATAGTGATAATATTTTACTAGCAATTGGGTAATCGTTAATAATATCGCAGCTTACATCAGCATAGTTTTTGTGTTGTGTTACTTCTTGTATGTTTGAAAAATTTTCGTTATATCGATTCCTGAACGAGTTAAAAAATGTCACTTGTGTCTTAGGGTCAGTAGGTATGTAATTATGTTGGATTGGATATAGTCTCGGAAGACAAAAGCGAAACACTTGCCTCACGAAAGACAAAAAACTTAAGTTCGCCTCTCCCCTCAAATAAATCAAATAGAGCCCTGACAAATCCACCCAGTAATAATATGAGCACTAGCTCATATAAAAAAGGAGGTTATTATTTTAGTGCATTGATAATAACGTATTTGTTGTATGTATGCATTGCCGAAGAATTACTGGGCGAGGAAAATCTGAAACGGAATTGTAAATTCAAATAAAAAGAATAACTACTCATCATATGCCAGTCAAACTATTGATTTAAAAATCTTAGCTTACTAACGAAAAAGGTTTGTGTAGACGTCGAAGTAGTCGTAAGTAAAAAAATTGTTGTTTACTAAATTCGAAATTTTCTGTTTTCCGAAGGATTAGATTATGTCAGTTTAGTTTTGGTTAAATTATTTTACCCTTAAGTTTTACATTTTCACTAAGTTAGGTAAGGTTAGATTACCATACATTATCTTAGCTAAGATAACCTAACATTACCTAATAATATTTACCCGCACAGGTCCAATATGTGGCAATATCAAAATCAATACTGTATCGTAAGAGAATATGTGCCTCCTGAAAAATGTCTGGCCGGCCTGCTATTCAAACAGGTTCCTTGCATCCTGTATGTGCCTTTTGTAGGTTGTAAAGCTAGTTCTTCATTGCAATTATCTTTATCATAGCATTCACAAAAATAAATAAAGGATCAGCACGCCCAATAAGTGGCAAGTCTATTTTGCTGATGCATGTGAACATGTGCACAATTTATTTATTACTTGTTTACATTTTGATTCTTTTATAGCCTAAATACAGACCGAATAGCTCAGAATAATTTTTGTTGATTCAATTTACTTCCACATACAACATGTGCTATTTATGATACACATTCTAATTAAAATTATATTACTACAATTACATTAATCCATAACCATCATTTGACAATTGGACGAATATAAACCAAAACAAGATGTTACCAACATAACTGATAAGCCTACTCTCCTCAAAGTGGGTGCAAATTAAACCTGAAAGTTAAAATAGTTTACGTAATCTAGGAATATTAAATGGAAATATTTGTTTAGACGTAGATACACGATGTATAACTTACTAAAGGTAAGTCAGCTTATTAAATAATATGCGAATAACCAGCTTAATAAATTGGGGTAAAATTAATATGAGATGTCTTTCTAAAACAATTTTTTTTAAAGTAGTCCCCGTTTCCAAAATATTACAGATGGATGGATGAATGAAATAAACGAAAGTCAAGTCAGGTTTATATGCAATATATGTGTACCAAGTTTGATGAAATTCTGAAAAAAATATATCCTAAGATATGTATTACTACGCTAATAACTTAAAGATGGCCGCCATTTTGAAACTATCAAGATAATGAACGAAACGCACAATATTTTAGTCAGTTTTGTATGTAGTATACAGAATGGCCAAGAATAAGTGTTACAAATTGATAGGGATAGTATATGTGCATGTTTGGAACATATTTGCTTAACTAACCCATGTCCGTAAATGCATCCTTATACCTGAAAATGGCGCAATAATTGAACAGGGGTAGGTAGGCAACCTGGCAGGGATGGTGCCGTCGGATACCAATAACTACACATGTGTATCTGTATTACCACTTAGTTTTATTCAGTAATGTGTACCCTTTACATGTGCTGCTCAAAATGTTCTCCACCATGCAGTGCAGCGCCGTGATATATTGCGTCACAATAACCGAAGACAGCTGGTGTGTTTCCGATGGTCTGAAACGCAACATGTTTCCTGGCCACCAGTTCATCCATGGTATGTACAGGAGTGGCGTACACAAGGGACTCCTCATCGCCTCAAAGGTAGAAGTCCAAAGGCTAGAGGTCGGGGGAACGCGGCGGCCAGGCAGGGACAACCCCGTCCTATCCAATGCTGTCCATATGCACTGTTCAGCTGGTCACGAACACAAAGGACGTAGTAAGCTGGAGTTCCATCATACTGGAACCACAATGACGCGCGGATATCAAGACTGACTTCATCCAACATGTCAGGTAAAACATCGCGCAAAAACCGCAGATACTCTGCAGCGTTGAGGCGTGGTGACAAAATGGGTGGTCCTAGTGCACTGTCATTTAGTATCTCAGCCCAGATGTTCACTGAAAATCGCTGTTGGTGGCGTGTATACGTCGTGTGTCTGTGTTGCTCAGCCCATACGTGAGTGTTACGAATATTGAACAAACCATCCCTGGTGAAGCAGCTCTCATCTGTGAACAGTACATGGTGTAGGAACTATGGCTCGTTTTCTCAGCACTGCAACAACTATCGGCAGAATTCATGCCGGCCAGGAAAATCAGCTTCTTGTAAGGCCTGTACCTTCCGTACATGGTACGGGCGCAGTTATTCCTTTAATACCAGTGCAACAGATTGACGAGAGGTGTGCATCGCATGTGCTATCGCCCGTGTACCGGTAGATGGTGTTACCTGAATTCATTCCATCACCTCTTCCTCATAGCTTAGTGCCCGTATTGCCCTTCTCGAACCACTTGCTGTCTTCTTGACGCACAGCGAACTCATTTCCCGCAAACGGTGGTCAACGCGTACGAACACTGTGTGTGCAGGGTGCCGTCGGTTAGGGAACCTCTGACGATACTGTCTCTCTGCCTCTCTTCCATTGCCGCCAGCTGCACCATACACTAAATGTATATCGGCTAGCTCTGCAAACGTGTAGTAGCCTTCCACTGCGCCTCTGCTACTGCGACAATAGCGAGTGTAACACATGCAAGGTGCCTCGTGCAGTCACTGAGCGTCAAAGCGGGAAGTGCATAAGACACACGACATAATGACCACAAGATGTTTTCACTGGATTGTTGTCGCCAGGTTGCCTAACTACCCCTGTTCATTTGTAGCATCATTTTCTCGTATAAGGAGGCGTTTCCGGACATGGGTTCCTTAATCAAATATGTTCCAAACATGCACATCTACCATCCCTATCAATTTGTAACACTTATTCTAGGTCACATTGTATGTGTAGCCTACCAAGTTTGGTAAAGTTTTAAGAAATTGTTTCCTAAGGTATGGAATACTATGCTTAAAATATAAAAGTAGCAACCATTTCGAAAATAATTAACAGAGGATAAACAAAATATACAAAAGGTAAGTCAGCTTTGTGTGTAGTATATGTGTACCAAGTTTGGTGAAGTTGTGAAGAACGTTTCCTAAGATATTAAATACTATGTTTAAAATTTGAAAGTAGCCGCCGTTTCGAAAAAATTGAACAGAGGATGAACAACATACACAAAAGTCAAGTCAGCATTGTGTGTAGTATGTGTGTACAGAGTTTGATGAAGTTGCGAAAAATGTTTCCTAAGATATGTGATACTGTGCTAAGATACAAAAATGTCCGCTATGTTTAAACTATAAACACAGGATGAACTAAACACATAATATTAAAGTCAGCTTTGTGTGTAGTATATGTGTACTAAGTTTGGTAAAATTCTGAAAAAAATTTCCTAATGTAAGATATACTATGCTAAAAATATATAAATGGACGCCATTTTGAAAATATAAACACAGGATGAAAAAACACACAAAAGAAAAGTCAACATTGTATGTAGTACAGGCTATATAGTATACCAAGTTTGATGAAATTCTAAAGTACGGTTCCTTAGTATCTATCTTTGATTGAAAAATATTAAAATGCTCGACATTTTGAAAATATGAACATGGTGTATACGAAATATATGAAAATCAAGACAGATTACAAAGTACATGTGTACAAAGTTTGATGAAATTCGGTTAACTAGTTCAAAAGTTTTTAGGGGACTTACACAAACATGCGAACGCGCACACTAACTATAAATGTGCTGTAGTCTCGAGACTCGACCATTAAACTGTAATATTGAGTTTAAAGCAACTTATCACTTAATATACATTCAGCTAAGAGTTACTTGAAAACGAGTCTCAAAACAAATGTCAAGACGTGTATATTTTACCTTTCTTCTCAGCACTAGTCGCAAGAGCTGACTATTAACAAGGACCTTAGATTGGTTTAAGGCCAACTGATGCTGTGCTGTCCTGACTGCACGAGTCGAACGAAAATATTCGAACTCTGTGCAGATTATTTTACGCTTTCTTTTTGTAGGTAGTGCATAAATTCGGATTATTAGTCCACAAAAAGACCAGTTCTTGCAAGTATCAAGTAGCAATGTGCAAATTTTCGTTGTATTGGTAAAAATATTTTTATACATTTGAATTTTTTGGGGTTGGGGAGAGGAGGGCACGTGCCTATCCCCTTGCCCTCCCGAGAATACGCCTCTGTGTTTCTGCATGAACAGTGTAAACAATAAGTTTTATACGATTAGTTGAAATAACTTGAATATCAGTACATCATAACAAACAGAACAGGTCGTCAAGTTGAAACACACTAAGGAAAACCTAGGGGTCACTTTGGCCGACAAGTCAGACTATTCACCTTCCACCAAGCGATCCGATTTCGATTATCGGCGGGGTCGCATGTGGGAATCATACCAGACGATGCAGTTGGTCGGCGAGTTTTCCCGGGGATCTTCCATTTCCCCCGCCCTCTCATTCCGACGCTGCTCCATACCCACCTCATGTCTCCCCTCACCAGCGCTAAAAACCTCGATGTTTAGAGCTGACCAAAATCTTACACTTGAAATAAAACTGTTTTAGTGAAATTCTTCCTGAAAGCGCGTATGCAAATCAGAAGTGCGTGTCAGCCATTAACGCGGCTAATCAAGCCTGCCTTGACGCACGGGTAAAGACTTAACAAGAGTTCCTGCAAACAGTGACATAATGCTCATACGTTTTCGAGCGTAAGTAAATTGAACTGTTTCAATACACTAATTTAAGAATACGCGGTGGCCGAATGGTCAGACCATTCGCCTCCTACCTAAGCGATCCGGGCTCGATTCCGGTGGGGTCGGTCCCTGGATTTTCGCATGTGGGAATCGTGTCGGATGATGTCGTTAGTCGCCGTTGTTTCTATGGGATCTCCCGTTTCCTCCGCCCTTCCATTCCGGCGCTGCGCTGTACTCACCATATATAGCTTCTCCCAGCGCTAACGACCAACATGTTGAACGCTGAACAATATCTCTCCTCATTAAATACAGTAATTTACTTAGTATCTGCAGTATCATCACTACTTTATTGTACTTTTAAAAATGAAACACATCGAAATCGGAAATCGCACCTAGCTCACTATCGTTACTCTTACAAGTTAAAAATACAAATGTTTTATGTTTTCACTATAGTATATCGCGCAGTTAAGTTATACGTGGTGTTGCACTTTCACGCCTATTCAGTACTGCGAAACTCGTTGTTCACTCACCTTCTGCTTTGCATACGAACTTTCCGGGAGTGTTACGCGATAACGATTCCTACGTGAGAGTATTTCGACATAAAGATTTTAATTTGCTATGATGGGCTTATTGTTATGTCACGTCAACAAATTGCTTGCTGCTTAGTGCTAAAATTTTTTGTTCATGGTCAAGGTGGCAACCAGTATTGTCATGATGACGAGGATGATACTACAAACCGCATTTTCACAGGTGTAACATGTCCGTTCTGCAGATGTTATTTACATTCTACCTTAATTGCGGCTAGTTCCTGTTACTTTTCGCTTGAATAATTCACTTTTAACAATGTATTCATAAACCTCAACTTTACAAAGCAGTACTTAAGGGGTATGGAAAGGTAGGATGTCGAGCGGGTGACTGGAACGCTCAATCGTCAATAAAGTCTGAACTACTCATCAAATTTCGATGAGATTTTTTGCCGAGTAGATATTTTATCAGCTGACGTTTATATATATAACATTATGAGGTAGTATGCTTTACTTTCGAGTAAAAAATTAAAAACGGTTTTTAGAAAAATAAGGGCTTGAAACCACAAAATCTACAAAAATGGGAAACTGTAATGTTTATAATTTTTAATACGA
>PNEQ01060610.1:0-34064 GCA_003012365.1 Medauroidea extradentata | reverse complement strand
ATAGACGCCAAACTGTACTTGAAGACATTACCAAAATAAGTAACACTACAATATCGGTACCTTTTACTATCACTACCGGCAGTTTTCCAATTGAAATAAATATTTTCTTACGTTTCATTTTCAGTTCCATTTTAAAATACTTTTCTCATATTTCAAAACATATTTAAAATGAAATAATAATATTGACGTCAAACACATGCTTGTTCAGTGTATTTGCATGATTTTGTATAGCAAATTGCTATCTGTGAAATATAAAAATAAAATCCCAACACTCGAGTCGCTTTAAAATACGTTTTACGTAAAGATAATATTTTATTTATGTGGCGCTTCAGTTGATATGCATCATAAGAGCGCAAATGATAACGTAATAAAGTTAATTCATAAACACAACTAATAATTGCCGAATGTGTTTTGCGTAACAACGGCCAACATAACCTTGTATCGTAATGCTGGCTTCGAGCACACTGTGGTTTTTGTTAGTGAAATGATAATGAAAATGACGTGTCTTGTGTATTTAAATTTTAATATTGTGATTATTCAAATATATATCTGTTAGCTTCATAGCAGACAAGCTTTCAAAATATTTTTGACAAGCAGTGAACACGTTAAACTTGACGGGAAATTTGTAGGTTATAGGCTACGCAAACGTCCGTTCGTTTTAATGAAATTAATATTTTGCTTGTTTGTATAAGTAGGTCCAACATTGTGGCTGTTATTGTCAAAAAGTAGTGTTCCAAAAATTTTCACAGGTTCTTCTGGTGTCCTCGGTAGTTCCAATCATTGATGTAGTGAGGGTATCGTCATTAACGTTGATTATATGTGAGGAATGATAACGATCTTTTATGGCACAGTAACTGTCTGACTTAATATTAGAATCCTCGACTTGCAAAATTGTTGTACTTTTGCTAAATTTACTAATGTGTCTGCAGGTGCTCGGTCAGATTTGACTTATTTCCGTAGTTTCTGAGTCAGGTCACTTGGTAAATATTCTTAATTTATTAAACGGGCAAGCACCTGTTGCTTCAAACTCAGAGCTGACATTATTTGGTGTCACGTCCCTGTTACATGTTGGGGTAAATATCTTCCCAAATTCACCTCTGCTAAGTGCACGTTCCATTTAGTTCACAGTATTTTCTTCGCAACGATATTCTTGTTAAAAACATGATTTTCCTTTTTACATTTTACCTTGTTTCCGCTTTCTGAAACGAGACGGTGTCGCGATGTTGTTCTTGGAAGTCCATCATTTTCTACAGTCCCCAGAATCCATCTTTTAAAACTGCGTATTATGTAGCGATAACTGTTCTTGGTTCCGCGATATTTCTAGCTTCTTGCTCTTGTTAGATAAGTTATCCTTTGACTTAATACAAAATAAAAAATAATTAAAAATTAAGAACACCGTTACACTGACGAGAAAAGTGAAGGGAAAGGTTCGTTATAAATATTGCAAATCACTTTATTTCGAAGCATTAGATACTAATTTGGCCTGAAAGCGTAGAAACGAATTACTGATATTTCATTATTATTGGATGGTGAAGAAACATTACGATTTAACATGTAAAAAAGTGAAATATATCTAATTTCTTGCTAACCATTTTTAAGAAAATTTGAATAAGCGATTCAAATATATATTTCTTATATGTAACATTAAATTAATATAAATAGACGAGAATTTTGAACATTCACTAAGGTGAGAACACCAATGTTCCAAATACCTTCAAACGCGTGAGGAAAATTTTTAATGGTTCTCTTCTTTCTGACACAAATCAATTTTGTCACATGGCTAACACAATGTTGCAGTATGTTGGCATTTTTAGAACTACTATTTTTTAAATAGTGGATTAACTTGTAAAAACGAACAACGTGGTTCGTCTACCTTACTCCAGGAAGATAGTTTTATGGTACTTCTGTCAAATCGTTATCATCAGTCACTAAAATCGTTTTTACACATTATTCGATGTCATCCATTTGTGCTTAAATTCATATTTACATATATTACAGAGTAAAGTATATTATCCATAATACTTTTTTAGTTATCTCTCTTTCTGTACTGACTGTCGCGTAAAAGAACGTACAATATCTTGTAAAACGTCTCTGCACCATACGCGAAAAATATAACAAAAGTGTGAAGAAAAGTTTCTAGCGCATTATACTTTACAATTAAGCTAAACAAAAATGGAAAATATGATGCCCCTTTTTCGGAAACATAATAAGTCTATCTGAAATACATGTAGAGTACGATATATCGATAGTAATTAACTGATCAGAATCAAAACATTGACAAAAATAATGTAGTGTAAATACATTAAATACTTTTAAAACTTGATATGAACGTAGTGTATTTACACAAGTATATATATATATATGCAGGTTTATGTACCTATATATACACATATAGCTACAGAACGTTTCAGAAATACTTTTACAAACTTAGAGGGTTGTTTCCTTATACCAAAACAAAAATTCATGTAAACACAGATCCGGAAATCTTTAATTTTTGCGTTATTAAAAATAGTAGGTAACCTATAGTAATATTAACGTTGTTAGGTAACTGAATTTGGTTATTAATACGCGTATGCTGATGCCCTCCTGTGTATCCTCTATGACATATATGACAGTATTTGACTTGGTACGGCAGTGTATGTTCTGACGTGTGCATGTATGTGATTAAACAAGATGATGTCATTTTGAATATTTACCGTTAGTTTAACATATTATCATCGGTGAAACAATCATAAAATCAGAAACTTACGGTAAATGTTCGAAATGACATCCTCTTGCTTTCCTTGTACACCTGCACACGGCGGATCATCCACTGTCGCTCCCTGTCAAATACTCCCACATAAATAATAGAACATATAAATGAGGGCGTCAGTATACATGTTCACATAACATCATTCAATTGTCTAACGACATTAATTTTACTACAGGTTACCTTGCGATACATTGAACTAAACTTTCAGCTCAAAAATTAAGGTTTTCCAGATATGTTTATATAGACTTTCTTCTTGTTTTTTGTAAGAACCTGCAACCCTCCAAGTTTGTAAAATTATTTCTGAAACATACTGTGCAGTCATTTTTTACGGCAGTTTCCATGGTGAAAGTAGTGTCCAACTCTACCAAAGGTGACTTCAGCAGAGAAAATTCAGCTGGTTGTCAATCAAACCATGGTAGTAAACACTGTCTACTTTCTACGTAAAATTTGTAGTTTATGTCAGTTCCTTAAGTCTTTAATGTAAAAAAAATACAGATGAAAGTCCTTTTTATTTTGATGTAATTAAAAGCTAAGCATATACAGTACAAAACCGTATAGTTTGAGAGTAGGCTGAGTGTATTAGTTCAAAAATCATATCTGGTAAAGGAAAGAATTTCTACTACATGGAAACAAGAATAAAATGTGTACCCAAACAACCGTCAAAAAGTTTAATATTTATATGAGATGAACTAGAAAATAATATACTTAAAATAAAAGTAGGTTTTATTTTTGACTCAATAATGGTAACATCTATACATTACCAAGAACCCAGTCACAGCGCTATTTAAAACGCTGCAGAAGACAGCTATAGCAATAACAATGATGGAGAGTGGAACACAGTCTAACCTCTAGCTTGCTGCAGCCAACGGCCATCACACGCAAAATCTCCGGCGACTGTCACGTATGAGGAGTGCAGTTCCAAAAGTTGCCTTATCCAAAATCTACGAAAAATGAACTGACCTCGATTACCTAATCCGTGGCTATTTATGTGTCTGTCCGTGGAGAAATATTGCTCCAAAACAGGTTATATACCTTTGAAAAGTACATTCAAATATCTGTGCTGTTCCTAAATGTGACTTATCAAGCATTGTAGATGTTCCCAACAATTCCTTATCCATACATAGAAGTTGTTATCAAAACATGCCTTATCCAGGTAACTTTCCTAAGCATGTTTTCAAAACATGCTTTATCCACAAAAAAAGTTTATTGTTGTGGTAAATGTTATTACAATAGACAATAGTAAATACACTCGTCGGCAAGACAGCCAAGATTCCCTCTGTCACACAATCATACAAATGGCAAAACCTTTCAATGCGACAAATTAAACATGCAGGATGTACGAAGATTTCACCAGTAATTTTACAGTGAAAGCAACAAGATTAGACAGGACTGTTGATGGTAGCTCCAGAAAGCTATCGCTATAAAATATCACGTGAAGATCTTTCGTCAATCAAAGGGTGCAACTGTAATTAGCTATGCCAGCAATCATTTTTATCAATGTTAGGTGTATATCAAAGTCGTGTTCAACAAGTAGTAAAAACAATATAGAAACAGACGAAGTTCGCAAAGAACGTAAAAGTGGCGATATCCGTAGTAAGTAATTTTCATCTAAAAGGGATGCTGTGAAAACTTTCATTGCAAAATATCAGCCTGTTGAGTCTCACTACAGTCGCAACAAATCACAATGCAGAATAAAAAAAGTTGTGAGAAAACAGGACACTATAATTGATGCTGAAGAATATTCTGAGATCTTCGCCAATTTTGGCACTGTTGGTAGCTTAGGAAAAGCAGAAATAAAGGTGTTTGACAGGAAATTAGCTATCTCTGAAACTTTGAATTGTGCTAATGACTGGCATTTTATTTTCCTTCCGTGCAAACGAATTTGTTCGAAAACAAGTATCACCGGAACAATTGTTGTAAAAGATGAAGTAAATTACTGTACTGATTTATCTCAGTACAGAGGAATTTGCAAGAAGAGCAAATGTTTTTCTAGGATTAACCCTGCAGTTCTCGAAGTAGATCAGTGCGTGTAACTTAATCCTCATAAGCTTCGTGATGTTATCAACCTCTTTAAAAAACACTTTGGTGTCAATTGGCAAGAATGCGAACAGTTAACGCGACTACGAAGACGTTATTCACTAACAAGCGACAGTGGACAACATTGGAGGCAATAAAGATGAAGAAGATATGATTGTTGAAGATGAGTTAATGTAAGTGTGTAACATTGTATGTAATACCATTTGTTCCTGTTACTGCGAATGTCTTACATTATTTGATTAACACGTTATTTAAAATGTAAGAGACTATGACATGGATTCACATATCTAAATAGCAAAGGTATCACTATTACTGTTATGTTGATGTTTTGTATGTAACAAAACTCATCTTATCCAGAAGTGACTTTTCCAAAACTAGTCTTATCCACTGTGTAGTTCCAAAACATGCCATATGCAACTAACAATTATAAATATCTATAACATCAGTGACGTTTATTTGCTCCAATTATATATTTCACTTCTTTTTGCCTAAATGTACATATCTGGCTTTTCAGCACTTGTAAAATATTGATAGGTAGTCCCTACAGTTTTCCTCGTTTTCTGACAATTCACTTCACATTGAGTAGACAACTTTTGGAACTGCACGCCTCATACCAGAATGATATGACTACGTATGTAGCACGAATTCGGCGGATTACAAAACAATCCATCATTAGTAATTTTGGTGAGATTTAATAGCCGCATTCTCCTCTGTTAATCGTAAAACTCCGAGAAATATCCTAAGTGTAATATTTATTTGATACAATTACAAGCAATCTACTTTCTAATAATTTGTAGCATAACTTTTCAGGAATTAGGTTTCAAACTTTATCTGCATATAAGAAGTTTACGTTGGTTACCTCTTTACACGTATAAGCACTTCATAAAGAAAACAAGCAGATGGTTAGCACATTATTTTCTTAAATGAAAGCTAGAAGTTGTGTACGTGTGTATTGCACAGTCACTGGAAATTAGTAAGTTAGGGCGCCGCCTGTCATGCACCTAAAACGCGCATCAGTGTATGCGTAAATACGTAGGTCTATATCACACATGTGTCCATTGTGTCACTGTACAAAAAGAAAACACGCATGAAACAATGACGGAAAAGTAGTTTTAAAGCATCACATCAATTAGAAAAATTATTTCGGAGCCCCTCATAATGGCTAAAAACAACTTCTTTCAACCTGTTATATCTGAAAAACTACTCACGTGATTCGTGCGTAACTACTCTAGAAACATGCAATGGACATCGTTAAAAATTTTATACACAAAAAGGTGGTGTCACCACTGAAAGTGTTAGTCGGGCAAGCAGTAGCGGCCGGCATATAAGTGCACAGGTGCATGCGCACACCCAGTTTTCTTTAAAGCATTTTTGTAAAAAATTTAAAACATTCTTGTTTGTTTTGTAGCGAAAGTACAGTTTGAAATGTTCTTCTAACCGACCACAAATGCACGAAGTTTTTAACCTATGAAGCTGCGATGTTGCAACACTTTACCGTGCATAACGGAGCTGTGCTATTCTTTCGGTATCTCTGCGCATGCGCACGACAAAATGATGTCGCTTCTTATGGGAGTTTTAACATTGAAGAAGAGCACAAGTCTACTGTGCTCATGCCTGTTGATCGCGGAAACGGTTACTTCTTTCACCTCTTGGTGCAGCAAGTGTTACATCCCCGCAACTATATAACACCTCGCTGATGCCAGCAGTTAAGCAGTCCAAACGAACATTCTGAGAAAAAATGTGACACGAACCTTAAGCAAACTAGCGAGAAGATGCTGTGGGTGTGAATGTAAAACAAATGTCAATGATACATAATGCAGGTAATGAATGTATGTGCGCTCAAACAGTGTTTTTACATGTTGAATCAAATATATTAAATATTACCCAATATCCTTACAAGGAAGTAATATTTTTAACGTCGGACGTCACGAATAAAGAAAATATTGGTTATCATTTAGCTGCCGAAGACGATAACTTTACAATTAAATTTAAACTATGCAGAAAATTATACGTAGGACTTAATGCTTATTAAAGAGTCTATTGAAATTTTCCTGCGGAGATTAAACAAATTTCAATGTTATTAATGAAATTTTAACCCACGTTTTGTATCGTGAAAAGTTTCGTAAAACAAAATGAAATTTAGTGTGTAGGAATTGTTTTAAATTAAAAATTTTCTTTTAAAATTATTTTTCGAGACAATGTGTGAACACCCATTATCTGATTTCACCGGCCGCTACTGAAGGCAAGTATTCTACGACACCACTGCAAGTCGTTTCAGTGTCTTGTGCTAGAGGTGGTACCACACCAAATGAGCCGGTTAACAACGCCCTTGGCACCGTGCCTCATTCACACCAACACACGGCCAGCAGGCGGGCGCCTTAATGTTGAGTTCTAGCTGGAATCCCAGATACACTGTAACTAGCAGTGTATGAAAACACCATGTCAGGTTCCTAAATTTATATCGTCAGAAGTATTTTAATAATTCAAATTTCAAATGAAAGACAAAATCCTAGCACTAAACCATGGACAATTTTATTTGCATACTAAAGCAATAATAGGCCTACGTAAATTTTTGGTAAAACATTCGAAAATTGTTTTTTAATTGGTTGAGTCCAACAGCAGTTCTGTGAATTCCTATTTCCTAATTAAAATTTCGCAACCGGATTTAGTTTGCAAGAGAAAGTAAACATTTCTGTATTCTGTAGGGTTGTTATAAGTATAATTGGAATTGGGCAACTTAAACTTAATTAAATTATAATTTTTCGTCGGAAATGGCATTTTAACTGAAAAATTATAATTTGCTCTTTTGATTAAAAGTTTAAAAAATGAAAACAAGTCCAACCTAGTTACAAATAATTATTTTAACACACAGTTGGTTTCATCACGTTAGCTTAAATAGTTCTATGAAAAAGAAAATATTGGACTACAAGAATAATCGTAAGTTTGGTCTAGGATGTGCTGCTTTCACTGAATCAATTTGTAGTAACTACTGCTGTGATCGGAAACGAATACGTTATCAATAATGCGTCGTTCAGTATTTCCCCAAAACCCCAAGGACTTCATCGGCCCACGTTAAATTAATGAATATACGCAGGCAGGGAATGTTTCCCTAGTACCATGTGCCGGCAGTATTCCACCGAGTGAAAATGGCTCCACTCTGAAACTTTAAAACAGATCTAAACAATAAACGGGGTGACGTTAGTGATAAGAGCAGTAGATCCAGGCACTCAGGGCATGAAAAGGAAGCAGCAAGAATGGTCAGATCAGGAACTGAACCTGGGTCACTTCGAATGCAAGTTTAGAATAACACCTGTGCGCCGCTTTACTTGGTGTAGAGCTCAAAACAACTTTGAACACGAATCTATGGTCGTTTACTCAATTAGTGATGTTCTCTTACAAATTGACGGATATATTCATAATTATAGTTACTTACATTTTAAAATTACCTTATATCACAGGCAACAAAAACGTAACAAAATTTGTTCGACATTTTGTCACACTACTCCAGTTTGAAGATAAGCGGAAGAATAAAGTGGTGCCCTATGGATTTTAAGATACTATGACTTTTAAGAAGGGGCTGAAAAAGCTGTGTGCATGGCCTTGGTGTTCGAAAAGTCCCGAATGACCAATTGGCCTATAACTGAACATTATATATGTATAGTAGGCCTCGTTGAAAACTACCAAAATGTAAATAGCAGAACATGCAATGATTATTATTATCAATGTATGATACATGTAAATACTTGTAATTTATAGTGATAAGTTTCGCTATTCAAGTTTTACTTTGCTCAACTCGATAGGGTGCCTGCGATGTGCTTCATGAAATAGCATACAAAAATATGTGCGTTTCCGTTCCGAAGCCGAAATATTTGTAACAGATTTTTACAAGGAGAACGTACATTTCAAAGGAAGATTAGTAGAAGAGGAGGTTGGGCCATATCGTTGGTTTCGAGTAACGGTACTCCGGAGGGGGCGCATGATGTCACTGCAGGGCAGCGCTTCCCCATGTAAAGGGCAGCGTACGATTCATTTCTTGTATGAAACCACCTACTAGTTCCAAGAACTGCCAAGTCTGTGTATATGTACTTTTTCTTAATATATCCCCACCTATTCTTAGATACTGTCACATGTATTCATTCAGCTGCTCGGCATTTCTAGCTGACTACCTCCTCGCAGTCATCACTTATAAAACACATAGGACTATTCCATTTTATACATTAAATTACTCACTTGAATATAAAACGATTTTTTTAATACACTTGGCTATCCTGTTTTGTATACGATATTTAACTTATAAATACACATTTTCAGTAAACTAAACACTGAAAAGAGACGAAGATATTTTGCAGATGATGTTTGACAAACAATATGCTTTTTATGACGAACATATAGCACATTATAGGAAGACATGTAGTAGATACAGCTCAGAAAGCATCCACCATGTAACATAAACTATTCTAAACTAGACTAGTTGCTTAAATTTTGGTTACTGTAACATATTAATTTTTCGTAAAACGGTATTATTACACGTTCGGAGAAACATTTCCATAATTTTTTATAGTTTGTGTAGTTTTGGCATGCCCACAAGGAGACTGCAAGCGTGTCTGTATTCTATGAGCTGGACAACATTATTGCTGTTATGAACTGATGAGCTTCTATGATTTTAGAAGTGTCCGTATCGTATTTATTGTTCAGATAAGGAAATGGTTTGTGCCTCCTCATTACTCTGCAAGCAACTTAGCGCTAAGCTTTAATGACAGGTCGTTATCGCTGGAGGCTAATGGAACTGTAACAGTGTAAATTCTCCCCTCCTCTTTCTCACCCAAACATACCAAGAAGGGCTGCGCTATGGAGTTGGTGCATGACAAGTTGTCTAACTACAGGCGTTTAGTTTGTATAAATAACATACAGTGCTGCGATCTATTGAGTCAGAAACACACCAGAGTTGGCTGGGACTCAATCTTAAGACCACTAACCGTAATTTCTATTGATTTCACGATAGTTAATTTTTTAATCCTAAGCGAAAGCAGACACCAATAACTGTTACGCAGTTTTGTTAACAATTGTTTGTACAGTGTAGTCTTTATTTTTTAAAGACAAATATTATATAGATTTGACTAGTTATTTCATTAATGAAAATTTCCTTTGTTGCATAATTAGCTGAAGCCACAGTGTATTTGGTCTTGAAATAAATAGCTAACATAGTGGTAGGTAGTCACATTTTCTAAAACAAAACTGTGGAACTGTTTTTTGATATCAGCTCTCGTTTAGGAATAAAATATTACTGTAGTTAAAGCAAAAATAATGATGGATTATTGCTTTTAAAAACCGATTTGGCCCAGAAAAATTGAAGACTATTTCTTTTAAAAGTTTAATGCAAGTCTTATATTTAAGAGCATTTAGTTGTAACTTAAATCTTATTTATTTGAACATGTATAAGTTAGTAATATTATTTATTGTGTTTTCATAGTTGTAATTTACGATTTTACTACACACAATTTGTGATGTGCATGTATATTTTTATATGTATAAGGTTATTAATATAATTTTAAAGAACATTGTTAGAATGAGGGAAAAATAATAGCTTGTACTCATTGTGTAAATAATAATGCAACTTTATTTGGTTTTTTTACATTCTTCTTACATTTGTCTGACGATTTTGATCAGAGGTTCGTAACTCTTTCGTGCAAAGCATGGGTACGTATTTTTCATGATTGTATCGGTATGAATGTATGTCCTGCATTACGTAGAGCTTCATGGTAAATACTCGTTTGTAGTCAGTATGATTTCTGTGTTTAGACGTAATAACATTCACTCAATGAATGTAGTACGTGTCTAAATGATCACATCCTGCCGTTTTGCTCACATAATCACCATAGTACGGTACATTTATGTGTTAATGTTATTATTTATGTGTTGAAAGTATTTAGCCCAACACAATTTATTTTACTTTATGTTCGTACAAATGTACATCAATGTTTCACCTATATTATGTGATTATGTAGCACAAATTGACTAGCAAAATCTTGTCTTACTATTTGTTTTGTGTTACGTAAAAATGCATGTTTACGTTAGCGTTTGTGCCAACGCCTGTCTTTTTATAATAGTGACTTATGAATGCTGGAAAATGGGGTAAATCAACGATAACATGGGGTTTTCTAAGAATGCACAACAGAAAAACCAAAAATTTATCAGATCCTAATTCGCATATAAACCACTACCAGAGAATGAATGCGAGGGAAGATATTTTGGTTATAGTTGAACAGCGAGTTAAGTAAGTAACGATACGAGTATGGAGCACACTGTTAGAAAAAAATTTCGTGAAATTACGGAAAAGTACTGGCAAAAAATTATCCAGAAATCTTCATAAAGTAACGGACACTCAGTTTTTCTTGATAACGGAACCCTCCGTAAAGTAACGGACAATCCGTTTTCCGCAAAAAAAAAAATACTTTCTGTAATCTACTAGCACTCCATTTTCTAGAAATACTACATTTTCTTATTAGCTATGTATTATCGAGATTCTGACGCGTTATTTTGTAACTTGAAAATTTTTTCGAAGTTGTTGGGATTCGAACCCATGACCTTATAATTGTCATGCAGAAGCTCTAACCATTATTGTTTTTTTTTTTTACTTAAAATGTTTGGTGCAGTGGCGATGCGGAAGCTTCCGCATCATCACTGCACCAAACATTCCACCCTTTAATGTGACCTAATTTGAGTAACCCCAGTACTTTTCGTGAGACAATTTGTATACTGTCAATTTTTTAGGCGAAATGGACAAATACAAATTTACACACAGCCAGACCTGGGAATCGGGCCCAGAACCCCTCCGCACCAAAGCCGGCTGCTCAACCAACTCAGCCATGGGGGGTCGGCTCTATTAAACCAAAGTGACAATTTACCAGTAGATGTGTTCCATGCAGTGGTAAGATATCAACTTTATGAGAGACAACTTTTGTATTTGACATCCAGGATTCATAGTGATTATTAATACCACTTTTTTTTTAGAAACACAGTAAAATACGCTTTAAAATTGTAGAAACATATTTTCATGAATTTATGGAAAGTTACGGTCAAACATCCGTAAACGGGCAATACGGACACATTTACATAAACAAAATATTACGGAAGCCACTTCCGTAAAACTACAGTACTTTTCTGTAAATACTTCCGTGAATTCCCGGAAATTTTTAACAGTGCAGCGACGGACTTCAATGGCAACTGAAAAATAAGAATGCTCATAAAACCAGCCGACCAGGTGCAACGTTTGCTACAGTACCTACACGCGATAATTGCGAATAACCGCACCAGGCATCGCACTAGGATTGTAATGGATGGATGCGAGTTGTCCGACTATACTGCACCGCCGCGACCCTCTTGAAGAATTACAAGAATAGTAATTAACACCTTGTAACTTCGGCATGTCGGTTAAAAATGTTATAAAGTGGAAACTGTGCAACAAAAGTGAAATCGAAAAACATGTAGTTTTGTAAATTTTAGGGAAATTTATAGATGAAAAATGTGACACTCGTGGGCCGCCTGAAGGAGAGAAGATTTCAGCATCTGAAACGACACGACAAGCTCGTGTAAAGAACTACAATGTTTTGCCATGTAGGTATCGTTGTGTCATATAATATTGTGTAAAATAAAAGTCTGTACAGTTAAATTTGTAATGTCATGAGTTTTCTCGGTATTTTTATTTCCAGTGGTTCGTTCTGATATGTTTCTCATTTATTGTTGTGCTTTGACATTTTTCATATGATATTTGTAGAGCTTAATGTTTAGTTAATTCCGTATCGAATAGTTTCAACAAATTCACAATTTGTGAAAAAAAAACACTTGTTTCCATGAATATTAAATGATTTGTGTTTAAAGAGTGCAGAATTTCTAAAATAAATAAACAAATAAAACAATAAGAAATTGCTGATTGAATATTTACTGATTATTTACGGGTTATCACTTATCTAATATATTTAAAATGCTGTATCGGTATTCAGTAAATTGGTTGAAACTGCTGTATCGGAAATAAGCTATTAGCTATAACTACAATTTCAGAAATCAGTAAATATGTTGAAACTGATACGTCGCGATCGAATGTCATATTTTTGAAACTGCTACATTGGGAATTAGTATATTAGTTGAAACTGCTGTACCGGAAATCAGTGAATTTGTTGTTTGTATCGGTAAACAATGAAAAACCAATGGAAATAAATGGATATTTCCTGATTTCCACTAAGATTTTTTTTTGCTTTCGTTCATTGTTTTCTTCTTTCATTGTTTGCTATCCCGGACGACATAGCACGGCAATGACGAATGTTCTGCACATAATTTCGATTAATTATTCACTCACATTTCAAGAATATCTCGAAGAAATGAAGTGTAGGCCAACTTTAAAAATTATAACACCGGAATAATCTTCCAAATGCATGTACAGCCATGCTCGGTAATGTAAAATGAATAACGATGCAGCCTACGTGGTCAAGCATGAAACATTAGTATCACCATTGTAAACGTCATACAGCAGTGTGTTACTACATACACCCTGCCGGACAGCAGTACCTGTAGATCTTACTTGCAGTAGGATGGGTGATACTGCAGGACAGTTTACTAAGAACTGTCATATGATTGTTTGATACGGCCTTGAAAACTGTTTTGTCATGGAAATTCGTAAGATGGATACTACTAGTCGGATTGTTTTACAAGTTATTGTTAGGCGTTTAACTATCAACGTAAATAATGGTACAAGTACATTGGCTACGTAAATTCAACTAAACTTTACACTATTTCCAGTACACGCTGTTACATGTGCCAGTTTATTATTATTTTCTTACGATCACCGGAATAAATTTATGTTTAATGAAACGCAATAGTGTCTGCAAAACACAATTTCATTCCAAGTCATAACAGTTTTGCAGGGTTTCACAATGCCACGTTATGAGGCTAGTACGGTGGTGTATCTAACTTGGGAAGCTTAGGTGATTTAGATTAAAAATAAATCCGTCTGTTGATTTAGACGTTGCTTGAGGATGCCAAGAATTTGAATAGTAGAACAATTTTTTCCTTAAATATGTGCAGAACACTATCAGTGGGACACATAGCAGTCGACATATTAACGTAAGGTTTTAAAAGAAACACGCGTGTTCATATAGCTAAAAAAATCAAAGCTATGACAAGACATGTCTTTATTAAAATATTTATTACGTATTGGTTTAGTACTAAAACATATGAAAATAAAAACAATCCGTCAACCAAATAAATATAAATTTTAAAGACTGTTTAGTTAAAACTGATTCTCTAAGGCAGTCGAAGTGCAATGTTCCACGCACGGTAAAAGATTCCGTATGGATATACTGTTTTCGCCTACAAGACACACGAATAACGACCTGCCTTCTCAGAAGTTATCGTCAATAACTAGAGACCTACGGTGCGATGTTTGAAATCTGAGCCAAACTGCTATTTGCAACCTCAGTAATCATATGTAGATAAGTGCCGTTCTTGTTAGTTAACTGAAACACGTTAAGACGGAGGGAGAATTTATTTCTAGCTCAGTTCTAACGTGCAAAACACTATATATACATGTATGTATATTTTTTTATTTATTTATTTATTTATTTATTTATTTATTTATTTATTTATACACTACAAGATTCAGCTCTAGGCCGGTTTACAACTCGAAGTGTTTAACCTTATACATAAATACAAATTAATACAACAAGAAGTTCATTTAAAAAAGAATTAGTAATACAATTAAAGAATTGTGGAAAAAAAAATTACAGTTACACAACAATTTGGAGAAAAAGTGCCAATACTATCACTTGCACTATAATAATTCTAATTTCAACTTGCACCAAAATAATTCTAATTTCAACTTGCACTATATTAATTCTAATTTCAATATAACAAATTTGTGTACTATAATCTAACGTAAAGTTCAACTAACAAATAACCAATTTATCTTTGTTCTAATTATTTCTATAATGAAACTATTTGCTGTTCTGTTCCGCCAACAACTTTATACATATATACATACATATACATAAACACACTGATATACTGGTTAGTTGTTATCACGTCATTGTTTTATCACATACCATATTATCCAGACTCTACGCACGCTAAATCAGAATAATTACTGCGTTTCATTTACATCTGTACTACAGTGTTCCAGCTTTATTGCATAAGTAACATAGAGTGTAAGATTATAAAAGTAAAATTACACAGTGAAACGGTTCGTCACAAATTTAGGAGAACTTGCCTTTTAAACTATTAAACGCTACGTTCGTCACCCTAATTTGGCAAACTAATCTGTAAGTGTCTTAAGTCCTACGTAGAATGCCGCTTATATGTAACTTTACTCTCCCTTCTCGTTGGTTCTAGGTATAATGAGGTTTGCACTGATCTTAAATTGTCTTTAATATTCGGCATTGTATTAGTTTTATACAAATAACAATACTGGTACAGAGTCCTTTGATTTTTCAGAAAAAAGCTATCTAATAGTTTTTCGATCTCAGATAAGTCAGTCTTGAAATTTACTTACAAGGAGCAACGCGAGATTTACGATTTGTACGTGACCACCCATGATAAGAATAATACTCACTCCGCATTTCAAGAATAATGATCATCTCAAGTCCTTTCCTTGGTGACTGTTAAACGTTAAGTAAGCTAAAGTCAGGAATACCTGTCCGAAATTTCTCACCTAAGAGACTACTGCTTAGTTTGAGGATTCCCAAATATTTACACGCGGGTTGTCGCATCTGTTTTCACAGCGACGACTCTCGGGGTTATCCTAGTAAATGCTTCCACTAAAAATTAAAACAAATTAATAAAAATAAAAATACGACTATTAAGATCTTTTCTGGTTGGTTGATAAACGAAATCTGCTCTTTTCTATTTTCACGATATTTTTCCTTAAAATTTTATAATGCCACACTTTCTTACATCCAGAATGATTTTATAATTTATAAGTACGCAGATGAAACCACTCTACTCTATGTCCTACTTCAAATATCTATGCTTTCCTTCTGCTAACCCAACGTTCCATGTCTGGTCGGTCAACATTCAACCCTATTTTGTACGAAGAGAAGTACTTATTGGGTGTGATGACATTAAGCGCTCATAAAATTAGGATGTAAAGTGATAAGTGAATGGCCCATCTGCGTATTTTTCTTTCGGAGCACACAAGACTCTTATCTGGGTTGATAGAACACTGTAACTGTTATCTCCCTTTGCCCACGTCTCTACGTCGCGATTGCACTTATTGTAAATACAGTTGTCTCACATTACAAGCTTAATTATACTATTGCGTTCTGCCCCAAGTTACTAGAAGCAATCTCGGCAAAAAAACTGCGAGTTCATACACTCGCGTTATGCTGGAAAGGAGTCAATGATAGATACAGAATTTGCTACACTTGCGACACACAAACTTCACCGGCATAAGACAAAGCTATTGTTACATTTATTTTTTCGACTAACTAGATGATTGTGACACTAACACACGTTGATGAAATATTCCTCGGATGAAAACGTAGAAACATGCCCCACGTAGGAAGCTTTGCCTAAATTTCAGTCAATACACCTATTACATGGAAGATGAGGGCGAATTTACCCCGGGTAGAACAAAAGGTTCCTAAATGATAAAGAAAACCATGTTCAGATAAATCTGTTTATAAAAGAATAAAGGTCCCCACGGCCCCAATTAAATATCCCTTCCTGCTATCTGCACGTAGGCAGCGCAGCGCAAGTGCAGAGCAAGTAAAATGGGTCTTCCACTGCATGTGTATGAGTATTTAAATCCATTACAGCGCAACCAGACAAAACGCAGCTGCAAATTTTGCGTTGTGCCCATAAAAATCGATATTTAATCGGCCCCCAGGGGGCCGATTAAATATTGCCACCTGCTATTTGCACCGACGCAGCGCAACGCAAGTGCAGTGCAAGTTAAATGCTTCTTCCATGGCATTACATGAGTATATAATATCAATGCAGTGCAACCAGACGCAACGCAGGTGCAAATTTTGGGTTGCACCCATAAAAGGCGATATTTAATCGCTGCCCAGGTGTAAAGATTTGTGTGACCACAACTGACTCCTTTCTCGCGCACTTCCTTAATTACTAGCTTGGACGGGAAGCTACGGAGTGAATCACTTTTTAAGATTAATAAACTACGAGAAAATTGCGCTCTTCTTACATAAAATAACCTGAATATTTGAACATATTAATACAATAATCGGCGTAGGTTATGTGAAATTGGTAACTACTTTAATGTTGGTATTTAAGCGAAGATGAATTTTCAGGTGCCTGTAAATGTCTCAAATAATTTTGGCTCGAATAGTACATAATGAAATATTACTTACCCAACATCTACATAAAACAGTTTACATTAAAAATTATATCCTTCGTTCTTGGTTCGCAAGGCACAGCTAGGAATGTTCTCGTATGTAGGATGAGTGCAGTCATTGTTATTCACTCAGATCACACAGAATATGAAATACCTAAAGTCAAAATAAAGCTATCGTTTCAACACACTCTAAATTACAACAATCCTACCAAATATTCGTGTTCGTAGATTTAATCAAATCGTTCACTTTGCTGGGTTGTGTAGATGAAAAAATTAAACAATCTATCAATACGGATGATGTTACTTAATCCCTTGCTTACATACTAGAGAGCACACTATTCAGATCGCGTAAATTTCTCCACCCATGTGAACATGAAAGTATACGATAGATAACAGAGTTTAGAGGGATGCACTGGAATGCAGTAAAGTATTGTCCGACGTCTACATCTTTTATCGACTACTGCCATTACCGTCCATATGGCAAAGATGAAGAGATAAATTTCTTTCTCCTGAAGTGTCGTATGTGTGCCATTAGAAACAGTCTGAAGAAAAATATGTTTCTGCTGAAATCAACAAGGACAGATTTGGTTATTGGAGAAACTAAAATTACACTGTGTTTGATACTGCATGAAATATCTTCAATATAATTAATTGATTATTACGTTGAACAAAATGTAAGAGTTATTATTGTATTAATTGATAATGAGAAATGCAAATAAAAGTTTTATATAGACGGGTTTTATTATTACAGTGTAAAGATCCAAAATTTAATTCTATGATTACATTCTATGTTAAATATACTGGTCAACAACTATATAATTTTATTTGGGTGTTGTATTAACCTTTACACTCACTGTTGCTATCACTGTTAAACCATATTATGTTACTGTTCTTAATAAATTTTCATTTAAGTAAAAGCAAAATATTATTATAATATACGATCAGCATTGCAGCTGCTGGAGGTTCACAGAATGAAAGGCTATAAAAATGACTGAATGACCAGTTAAGAAATGAAAACAATATCATACTCACAGTGCGGGGACTAAAGATTTATTAATACTCACCATACACAAATACTCATGTGCCTTGGTTGTTTAGGTTGTTGGTTGGAGGCCAACTCTCTCTTATTTGCTATCTGGGTAGCGACTGAACACACATGGAATGTTTTTGGCTACTTGAACTTCTATGCGCACTACGGCATCTGCGCAACTGAACATGCCAGATGGAGGCAGATGTGTTAATGGAGGCAGGCATACCAATGGATGCAGGCATGCAAATTAAGACAGGCGTCTGAATGGTGGTAGGCGTGCCAGTTGAGGCAGAAATACCAGTCAAGGCAGGCATGTCACTATAGCATCTTCCTGCTAATCATGTACCCACTTCAAGAGAAGTCACCCTGGACACAGTCAATGTAGCATACACGCCACCCAGTGTGTTTCCTTGTAGACGCAGAGCATGATGTCACATAGGGTGTGGGGGGGGGTGTTGATAAGCAGGTACTGCTGGTAGGGAATGTTTCTTGGCCCTTCTCTGGCAACATGTTGGCAAACCAGTTCACTGTACCTGGAGAGTACTTGAATACCCTCGCCAGAAAGGGATATTGTCTTTCCAATCGCAGTAGAGGGTCGTGGTTACCCTCTCATCTGTCAACAGCCATGAAGCAAAAATGCTGATGTGCAGATCCATGAAGCTCCTTTCGGTCGATGAAGACTTTGATGGCAGTCGGAGAACTTTGAAAATGAATGGACGTGGCTTGTCAAGACTGGTTGGAGGTCATGGATGTTAGCGGGGATATTTGACGAGTCATGGTGCGTCTTATTGCAGAATCCTGGGATGGGTGCCAAGAAACTCAATGGGCAGTTGTAGTAGCTGGCTATAAACTAAGCCTGCTGCAGAGGCATGGAAGCTGTCAAGCCAGGTAGCATGTACTTCCAAACAGTTTATGGGTAAAATGTCCAGCCTATGTTCAATGGTGTGGCAGCTAATGGCTGCCTTGAGATGGCAGTGCAATATTTCCACAGTATTGTTAGAAGCTGGATGATAGGCTGTGGTCCGAAAATGGAATTCACCTGCTAGCTACATAAGGTCCTTAAACGAGGACTATTCGAACTGACTCCCTTGATCGGTATTAATCCGTAGCTGCATTCCAAAACATGCAATCAAAGTGGCATACAAGACCTTCGTCAATTTGACTACTTGCCTTGGTGTCCTCTACCAGCACTGTCTCAGACCATCAGGTAAAACAGTCGATCATAGTGCGGTAGTAACAGAATCCCTGGATTGCTTACCAAGTTCTCAGAGTACATGGTTGAACTGAGATGATCGTGGCCAAAATGACCAATTGGCAGGGAGACATGCGAGAAATTTTGAAAATTGGCATTAGAAACTGGTGCGCGCCCATGGTCGGCATTCTGATTTGATGGCAAAGCAAACATTCATTGGGTCATCTTTACTGATTCAGATTACAACATTCTTCTAGCTGCGACTCCAACAGACGAACTTTAGTAGCGTCTGAGCCAGTGTATTGCTGAATAAACTGTAGTAAAGTCTTCATCATCTGCTTGTGATTCAGTGAGATCCTGATAGTTCTGTGTCGCCACAGTTTCCAGCTGTGACAGATTTTCGGCAACAATGTTGTCACAGCCAGGAAAGTGTCGGATGTTATGAACTGTCTAATTGTAACGAGGTGTCTGGCATGGCAAAGGGAGCCACTTTCGGGATTACAGTCAAAGGCATTGAAAAGTGCTTTGGGGTCTGTGAAAATGGTGACATCGCAGCATTATATCCTGTGGCTGTACTGTAGTAGCCCTAGAGAGATGGCTAGGAGCTCTATGTTGTAAACGTAGTATTTCCATTAAGTTTGGTGAATTTGTGAGGAAATAATCACTAATGGTTGCCATGCTCTCTAAACATGCTGTTGCAGAACTGCACCGATTGCAAAGTCAGAGGCATAGGTAATGTTTGCCAGCTTGGCATCTAGGACAATATGAGCCAGCAGTGTGGCAGAAGCAAGGCTAGTCTTGCAGGCCTTAGTGGCTTGGTTACTCTCTGACATCCACACAAGTCGTTTGCTAATCTTGATATAATATATCAGGAGCTTATCCGAGGAGCCTGAATTTAAGCAGCTTTTAGACTGAAGGGGCCTTAATATATTTTAGTATTGACGGTCTTGTGAATTTTATGATTGTGTCTACCTTCTCCTTCAATGGCAGAGACCAATCTACAGAAATGCTGTGCCCAAGAGACTTGAACCACTGCACACCAAAGACACACTTGGCTGGATTGATAAGGATTCCACAGACTACAAGGCATGTGAAGAGTTTAGTGAGATGCTCTTCATGCTTGGCCTTATCACAGGATGCCACTAATTGGTCTTCCAGATAAGACACTCAAAAACCCAGTCTCATGAAGGCTTGTCCATGAATCTCTGTATGACACGGAAAACTTTATGCAAGCCAAAATTGCATGAATTGAATTCATACAACACAAGTTATGAGTGTGATGACAGTCTAGGGGGTGTCCTGCCACGCTGGCTGGAATATCTCCCTCTGCTTCGCGCTCCGTAGCCTGCAGCACTGGAAGACGGTCGTCGGCAGTAGTGGTATTAATGGCCAGGCTCCCCTTAACCAAGGTAGCTTTCCTTATTCTGCACCCAGCAAGCAGGGTTTAGACTCGCATACAGCACCACTAGCTTCTGCCCGGTGATCTGCCCTAAAGTTCTAAACATTCAGCCAAACAGTAATCGTCAAACTCAGGTACAGATTACTAACCCCTATTGCAGCTAACTGGAGCTCATATAGTTCCACTTCGGACCCGAAGTGCCCTAATGAAGGTGCGATGCACATAGCCCCGTCGTGACCATTTGCCGACGAGCTAGCAAGACTCTCTTACTTCAACTGCCACTGGCCAGGTTCCCCTCTTCACCTACATAGCTACACAGTGACACATATCAGGACTTCCATAGCAAATAATTATTGAAAATAGGAATTAAATGCATATAAAAGTACAACCCTGGCATTACAATACATACTAATATTCATTAAAATACACATTTACGGTTTATACTTGTTCCACAACATATTTAACATCTATCTTATATATATATATATATATATATATATATATATATATATATATATGACACATTCGTATTTAGGATGTCGCAAGTACTGCCTGTTGATATATTGGCAAAAATATTTTTTAATTCTCAATATTTCAATCTGCCTGTGTCTTACAACTAACCAGACACCTAGTGAATAATATATTCCAATCTATATTATCACAGATCTCCTTCTAGTCCATCTATCCAGTTTCGAATATACATAGCACAACATCAACAACATATAACTTCTTACAAAAAATTTAAAGTAAGGTACCTGTACCGATTATGGCCCACTTAAGGTCAAAAAACATGTGAGCCTAAGTCGTTAATTATGTTACTAATATTGCACATGGACGATGTAATACAGATAGTTATGGATAGTGTATTTTCATACTGGAGACTACCCAAACAGCAAAAAAAAGTACCTTGCGAAAACCTTGTCCTGACAAGGATGAAGCAAGTTTGCAGCAAGCTATTTTTGCTATGTGGGTCGACAAGTGCAAGTTTGTTAAAGTCGGCTCTATAACCTCTTTTAATGAGTAAATGTTTACTGTGTCATATTTTATGAAATAAATATACGTCAAGTGATCATTGTATTACTGAAGACAGAATCCATCATTTTATCTAAAAGCACGATACCACTAACGGCATTCTAACCAAATTCACAATCATTTTCGCCACTATTCACAACTCTGCTGTGAAACCGATGACACAGAAACAAAGTCTCGCCTACCTAGCAGCCAGTGAAAGTATTCCACGGGGAATTGCTTCATTTGGAAATCATTTTTGCTCAAGAATATCTTTACACGAAACATTTTAAATGCCTAGAAAAATCGTAATGAAAAATAAAGTCACACGATCCGCTCAAGAATCGTCCCCGCAGGTAATGTCTTCAGTTGGCTAGTCCATTACAAATTCGGATTTCATCAAACCATGCGTTGTAGTAGAAATGCAATATATGATATTATTTTATCACTTACCTCTCAAAAAGTAAATTCGGCAGGTAGTTATTTATAAAGTTCCTCTGCGAAAGTTGTAGCAACATTCGCGTGTAAAATACAAGTGTATAAGACAAACAACTCATAGAATACTCAAGCAGAAGTGACACGTATCAGATAGCTTACTACAAGCTTGCGTCACTTGAGATGAAGCAAGCCATGGGCAGACATAGATGAATTACTAGCTGCAAGTTTGCATCAAACATATTTTGATAGGCTTGCGAAGCAAGTCAAAATCAAGGGAAGGGCAAGACTTGCCCCAATCTTATGTGCAATAAGGTTAGTGTGTATCTATCTCGGCATTACCACACAATGGCAACAAGTGGGCCATATTGAGAACTGGGCCGTATTCGATACAGATACCTCATTAGAAGAATTAGTTAGAAATTCAACACATGCTAGCAAAAGATAAGAAACTCATTTCACATAAAAGAGAACCACCCTCGAAAGACTACACTTCCATTATCAATAATGCTACACATTTTTATATTCACAAGTACAGACCAAACCTAATAGATCATGCATAATATACTCAAATTGCCTCCCTTATTTTACATATCATGCCTTAATTTAATTTATCAGAAGGTTTACCCTAGCTCAAATGCACTTTTCGATCACGATTTGTTATTCAGTCCACCTAACAGTACATATACTGGGCCTAAAAATTTCAACAACTAGTACGGGGCCAAGTAAGTAATAGTTAATTTTTTACGATATATAGTCAGCCTTATTACTAAGTACCACTTACAGGCACATCACCTAGTCCTGTGGTTGAGTGCTGTATTGAGTTAAATACCAGGTTCAGCTCATTTAAATTTTCATCCCATCTTCGACGTTCACGATGATGAAACATACTTAGCGCGTCCTTTACATTCTTAATCACGAGATCCACTAAATTTGGGCATTGATAATAGGGGCTAGTTTCTACATCCCTTATTCACCAAGGAAACCAAATGCATTTAAGCACTCGGGCATTGGAGTACGTAGCATTGCCTGCCCACTGAAAACTTTCCACACTCTGTAACAAGTGCGCGAACAATATTTACAGCCTTCATGTCATACATTGCTATCATGATCACAAATTTACTAAACCGATAAATAAACACTAAAAGAAAATATTACCATTTTTGTTCGGGAAAGGGGCTCTAACACATCAACATAAAGTCGCTCCCAAGAACTCTCGGGTACTTGACCGGCATGGTGCTTTGCCAACATGCATTATTTGCACCTCTTCACGTGTTCCGAAATGTCTTTATTCATGCCAAACCACAAAAAATACCTTTCACAGTGCCTGTTACGTTTTCACAATCACCATGTGCCCTACACCAGCAGAGACATGGTAATATGAAATAATCTTCCCCATTACTCTGTGGGACACATAAACCCTTTTCCCCCACACCCACACGATATAATTAACCTGTTTTTTATCACAAATCTATTACTTTGTTTATCATGTAACTTTTCTTTTCATCTTTCGTACAGTTCATCTCCTGTTTGCCATTTCTCGAAATCTACAAAAATTTCTGGTATTCTCTTAACTAGCGCGACACACTCCCACGCTAACTCATCATATCCGGCTTCTATCCCTTCCACCGTTATCGAGTGCCCCCGACACTATTTTCAAATACAGCCCAAGGCACAAAAATTTTACTCCATCCTGTTTTATTCCTAGGAAGGGCTACTTCAATACTACACCATTCCTTAACTTCGGGCTTCTCAAGCCTAACTCATCCTGCACATTCATCTCGTCAGATTTGCTACATCCCTGTTCTTTCACAGTCGCACATTCTTACCTTTCACCCCCCTTTTATATGTGATACAGTGGGGTATCGGCTATCTCATAGTCCTCGGGATCAAACATTCGCAACAAGCAATAAGCTATCGAGTTATCCTTCTCTTTAACATGACACAATTTAAAACTGTAATTATTTAGATGAACAACCCACCTTTCTATCTTGCTAACTTGCTTCGGATGAGAATATAGCAATTAAGAGCTTGGTTATCACTAACCAAGTCAAGTTCCTGGAGTTATAAATACATAACAAACTTCTCAAACTTCACACAAAAGGAATAGCCTCCATCTCATATGTACTGATATTTCTCTTTCCTTTCGTAAGTTTACAGCTCACGTAAGCTATAGGCTGATTTACCTGGCCCTTATCCTGCAGAAGTACCACACTCAGAGCTATTGACGACACACATACTTGCAGTGTGAAATGTCACTGAAAATCAATCAAGGCTAGAACGGTCGGATGCGAAATCGCATATTTCAACCGACTGAAGGCTTTCTCATAGTCCTCACACCATACGAACCCAGCATTTTTTTAAAAAGTTATTTAAGGGCAAACACAAGACGGCATAATTTCAAACGCGAAAAATACCCCCAACATACCGATGAATCATATGACACCTTTAAGGTTCTTGGGCCTCGGAAAGTTTATTATGGGAGCTATCTTATTCGGATCCATTAACAGTGTTCCTTAGATAACACAAACCCTCAAAAATCTTATCTAAGTTTTACCCCAGGTCACTTTACCAGGATTCATGGTAAACCCTAACACCCGAAATATATTCAAAACTATTATAAGGTGGTCCAGGTGCTCTTCCACATTTTTAAGTAGATGCAAATGTCATCCATAAATGGGATAACAAATTTAAACTGGATATGTTCAAAGGATTTGTGCATCGACTCCCGACATGAACCTGTTCCAACAATAGTCTCCCCAAGGTGTAACCGAAACTACGAATTTGTTGCTTTCCTCCGAATAACACATTGATGGAATCCGATTCTCAAAACAATAACTGAACATACTCATGCTCCTCTCAGATGTTGCAGAACATTTCCCACATTAGGCACTGGAAACATATCAACATGTATCCACTGATTAGTCAACTGGTTATCTACGACTAGGCGATATCACCCTGGCTTTTCCTTTGAAATCAAAAGGGCATGTCATACAAAATCAGACCACGATTCGTGTATAACCTCATTTTCTTTCCAATCTTGAACTGTTTCCCTAAACTTCTGTAATTTATTCGGCATGCACTGATAAGGTTGTTGCCTAATCGGTTCTTCACTTGTCAACTTAATTTTATAGGGATAGCGATCACAGCAGCCTAACTTCTTAGTAATCACATCCAAAATTTATCTAACAGCTCCTTTAATTTCGCCTGCTGTTGCTCTGTTACGAGCACCTTATTGTCCGCTACACTACTACACACAACTTGCCTAAGTTTCCCTCTAAGCAGCTTCTCAGCCCCTCACTTTGTGGGTCGAAACCAAATTGTAATATTTTATCTAGAAAACCAATAGTCGCTTTCGTTTCCGTTAAAATTTTTAATCACCGTTCTTATCAAACCTGGAATAATCCAGAAACTTTTCGTCCAAGAATACCTACAATCTTAAAATGTAACCTTATTTGTATTTTCACACCGCAAGTGACACCATTAGCTACGTACAACGTGAATCCATTCCCAGTCTAAAGCAGATTTTTAAATCGGGAAATAAAGCAGCCAACCTACTTGCATCCGCCTCGTTAACGAAGTAACTCGTGACTACCGTGTCCAGTAGTGCATAAATTGTTTCCCCACTCTCTAACATCGATAACTCCAATTTTTCATTACCATGATCTATACTACCGAGCATTGCCATGCCCTCATTTGCTGATTGCTCATTTTTTCGCCCCTTTGTACAATCGTGCTTAAGGAGATCCTTAGCACTATAACTGTAACGCACCATGTGACTTAACCCACCTTTACATTGTCGGTTGGTATGGTCTACCTTACCGCACCTGTTACAAATTGTCACTACAGTTTTTGCACACACCCAGGCCAAGTGCCCATCTCATCGCACTGGTAACATCTCCGTTCAGCAAATTGCCTAGCTTCGCACTCTCCCAGCATTGCACTACCTACATACCTACTTGTCCCAGCCATGGCCAGCTTCCCCCGTAACTCCCGATTATACAAGATGCTATAGAAAGGTACGGCTAAACTTTCGCTAAGCATTCCACACACACAAAGAAAGAAAATATGAGTTATGGACATATGTCCTGAAACACTTAAATACCATTGTAGAGCTCAATTACTTACATCTCCTTAAATGTCATCGTAAATATCACTTCGTACAGAAAATGTCCCAAATACCCAATAGGTTGGTTCTTTACAATGTACTTTACTTCCTAGGTTCCCGCCAGGTGGCCACTTGATGGAAGGTAATCCGGACTGCATTGCTTGTGTTGACACACCACACATTACTGTACAGTTATAGCATTAAGCACGTTGCATCACTCGCTTGGTCTTCATCACGTAGGGGCCTACTTGTTTTGCAGGCATTGCAATGTTTACAAATGCGGAGTTGGCAGATGCCCATTTGATATACGGATTAACACAGGGTAATAGCTGTGGTGCAGTACATTTTTATCGAGAGAGATATCCACAACGAAGGTGCCCCGACTGGTAGACGTTTGAAGCAATTGATCAGCGTCTTAAGGACAATGAAACATTCCACATTCCAACGAAACATTTCATTGCGTAATTGGAAGAGTGTCTGTACGAAATGTTTTCTTACGATGACATTTAACGAGATGTAGGGAATTGAGCTCTACCATGGTAACTAAGCGTTTACAGACATATGTCCATATCACATAGTTTCTTTGTGTGTGTGTGTGGAATGTTTCCTGAAACTTTGGCCATACTTTTTTGTAACAGCCAGTATAGCGATGCTACATGAGCACGGTTGTCAAACTCAACTGTCCATGCTTTAAATTAATTCATATTTTTAGTAATGGCATGCCCTACATTGTGATTTCTTATTTCAGGGGAAACATCATTTAAAATTGTTACAACCTCATTCTCCGAATATTCGACATCTAACGCAGCCATGCAGTCCGTCACAGACTGAACATACTCCAACACCCTCTCGCCCGGTATTTGAAAATGTTCCACGTATTTTTTACTAAAACTAACTTTGTACGCCACAGACACGACTGATCTCAGAAATTACATTTTACTTAGATCCACTCTTCCCTTTCTTTTATACCATCAAACACAATATTTAAACTTAAGCCCGATCATTTACACACTGCTGACTGTAATAATGTAAGGTTGTACGGAAAAATATTAATTTGTGCAACTATATATATTTCTAGACGAAACTTGAACAAATATTTCTCTTTCGTGTTAACCAACAAATTTACCGCGTTCAAGGCATGATAGGCCACCTTATGATGAAAACATGGCAACAAACTCTCGTACTTTGTCTGACCTGCTTCTCCCTCGATGGACCCCTAAGCGTAGCTTTTACCACTGTGGCTATTTTAGATATGAGGTTGTCGATACCTTCGTTCTCTCCACAGAAACACCCGCAACAGCCAAGTTAGCTTTGAGTGTTTCCTTATCTAAATGGTAAATCCAACTGGTTATCCTTGCACTGCAACACAATATCAAACAGGCGAACAAACAGCTCAAATATGCAGTTTGGCGCAGCTATGAGACGCCCCTCTGCCCCTTGGGTAGAATTAACCTAATAGATGCCTCACCCTCCTGTTCACCCATCCTCTCCTACTTTAGATTTCTTTACAGGGGAAAGAAGGCCCCCATTTACAAACAATAATTTTTGAGCCATTTTAAAAAGAGTAAAAAAATATTAGATATTATGTCCGTGCTATTTTATTCTGAAATTCCCAAAAGTCACCACCAGTTACAGTTTAGTGTTCTTTAGTATCACACACGGCAAATTACTGTATCCAAGACGTCAGCTAGTGGACAACTCGCTAGGCGAGACAGTTTGCGTCATGGTTTTGCTTAGCTCCCGACATTTGGCTCCTCAAAACAACCTCCCACACACACTTTTAAATTCACCGATTGTAGCCTCCTCTGTCGGCTGCTCTAGGATGGTCGGTAGACACATCGTGGAGCGCCATGCCCAGTTGTCCGCACTCGCCGGGGTTTCTAGTACATCGCCGGCTGGAATGTCTCCCTCTGCTTTGCGCCCCGTCAACTGCAGCACTTGAAGACGATGGTTGGTAGCAGTGGTACTAAGGGCCAGGCTCCCCCTTAACTAAGGTAGCCTTCCTTATTCTGCACCTAACAAGCAGGGTTGAGACTCGCGTACAGCAACACCAGTTTCCGCCTGGCGAACTGCCCTAATGTGCTAAACTTTCAGCCAAGTAGTAATCGTCAAAATCAGGTACATAATGCCAACCACTATTGCAGCTATTCGGGATACAGCCGAAGCTAATATAGTTTTACCTCGGACCCGAAGTGCCCTAATACCGGCGCGTCGCACGTAGCCACATCGTGACTATTTGCCATTGAGCTAGTCACGCTCTCTAACTTCAACTGCTGCGGGACAGTTTCCTACTCCTCCCCGCTTATCTCTCTGCACCTAAATCGCTGCCTGACAAAGCTAGCGCTCCACAGCGACATATATAAAAACTTCCATGGCAAATAACACTAGTCGACAAGGTTTTAGTAACACGAACAAATCTAGCTGAATAACATGTGTTTTGGTTACCGATTTCATATATGTTGATTAAAAAAGGCTAGCACGTCACATTTATATCTTACAGAGTATCTTCAGTTTATGAAGAGGTAATCAACATTGAAATATTTAACGGCACAAGTTGGCAGTATTTTGAATATAATGTATCAAAATTTAAATGAAATATGGCTAATTACCTCAATTGTTTTGCTAGGTTGGTTGCTGACGAGATATCTAATGAGTAAAAATTGGCAGTACATCACAATTTTATGTGTTATTGCTGTGCACAATTTTGGGGAAACTTTGCAACACACATTACTTATTAAAATAAAACAATGTAATGCAACCTATAGGTGCAAATTAATCCCCCCGTTTAAGGAATCTTCAGTTTATAAACTAGAATATTTAAATGCAATTGTTGGCAGAAGTGTGTATTTATTTTGGTAAAATTTGGCGGGAAATATTTGTCATAACCTTAATTGCTTTTCTGGTGTTGGTGTGAAAACATCTTTTGTTACAACAGTGTGAATACAGTGTTTTGAAATGGAGAAACATTGTCGGAATTGTGTAATTTCCCAACACAAGTTTTGCTATATCTGTGACAGTATATTATAAAATCCCGAAGTCGTAGATTAACTACAACTATAAAGCAAGCATACTACTTGTACTTTTGTTGTCATGTTGGTGATCAAGACAAACAGTGGGCTCCACATGTGTGTTGCATTTCATGCTATGTTATTTTGTGTGAATGGATGAAAGGTAATAAACAAAAAATGCCATTTGCAGTACCTATGGTGTGACGTGAATCTACCAATCACTGTAGTGACTGCTACTTTTGCTTCACCAAAACTGCTGGCTATTCAAAAATGAACAAGTGCACATTGGAATATCCTAATGTGCCTTCAGCTATACGGCCGGTTCCCCATGGAGCAGGCCTTCCTATACCCATACCACCACTTAAATGGACAGAAGTAAATTCCTCTACATCTGAGGAAGATACTAATCGCGATCAGGGACATGCGAGTTCTGCAGATCCTACCTACATTCCACAAAATCCTAGCCAACTTCATCTCATAAAACAAAGCGAATTAAATAATCTTGTACGGGATCTGGGCCTATCTGAGCAACAGTCAGAGCTTTTAGGTTCAAGACTCGAAGAGTGGAATCTGCTTGCCAAAGGTGCAAAAGTAACAGTGTTTAGAAAGATAAATATGGCTTTGTTTTCATTTTTTACTATGTGGGATTCTTTGTGTTCCTGCACAGATATTTTGGTGTTAATGAATGCAATTGGAATATCACATAACCCCACAGATTGGCGTCTGTTTATAGACTCTTCAAAATTTAGCCTGAAAACTGCACTTCTGCATAGTGGAAGTCAGAAGCCTTCTGTTCTAGTTGCACATTGTGTAAGAATGAAAGAAACGTATGGAAGTATGGAAAACACACTTATTACCCTAAAGTATGACACTTATAAATGGCAAATATGGGGTGATTTAATAGTTACTGCCTTGTTACTTGGGCTTGAAGGGGGCTTCACCAAATTTTGTTGCTTTCTGTGTTTATAGGACAGTAGGGCAACACAGCAACATTACTAAAAGAAATGCTGGCCCGAGAGAGACATTTTTTCTTGGCTAGAGTAACAGTAAGTACGAGCTATTAGTTGATTTTTCTAAGGTACTTCTTTTGCTATTAGTGGTCTGATGAAAAATTTTGAGAAGGCGATGGACAAAACAGGTGCGCTACTTTTGTATTTAAAGGAAAAAAATTCCCATACTATGTGATGCTAAATTAAATGAAGGTATTTTTGTCGGACTACAAATCAGAATGCTAATGATTGATACTGAATTCGAGGATCGACTAAACTTGTTAGAGTGGGCTGCATGGAAATCTTTTGTATCTGTGGTCAAAGGATTCCTGGGGAATAATAAAGATGAATACTACATTGAACTTGTTCATTACCGGTACCTTATTAAAATCTTTGAAGATTCACTTCTTCCATTCACATCTAGACTTCTTCCCCCAGAACCTTGGTGCTGTTGGTGATTTACAGGGAGAAAGATTCCATCAGGATCTACATATCATGGAGAAGAGGTATCAAGACAGATGGGATTCCGCTATATGGGTAACTACTGGTGTTTTTTTTTTTTTTTTTTTTTTTTTGGAAAAGGAATGACACTCTCACTTAAAAGAGGAATAAATGAACTGTTTGACTATCTTGTATCAGTGAGTTTCATTGTTGTACTTTAATTGAAAAGTTAAAAAAATTTCAATTTAGAAGGATTTGAATGTTTTATTTACCTTCTTTTTTCACAGAATGTTCAAAAATGAACATCCAAGAATTGCAATTACACTATATGCAAGAGTCATATTATAACATTTAGAGTTATTTTATGGTAACAAATATATTATCCTATGTTAAAACCAATAGCAAAATGATTGTATGTCCTGTAAATATGTTATGGTTGTAATATGATTCAGTACATCAACGTTAATGGAAATTCCTTTTTCTCATTGATGTTATCAATAATGTCATTTTATGCAACATATGAACAGTAGTATATAATAATATGTTACGATCCATAACAAAAAAAATGTGCATTCTGTAGATAGTTAGTTGTTATACTTTAATTCAGTATGCTGACAAAAGTGGAAAATACATTTTACCATTCATGTTACAGAAAAAAATTTAAATTTGTCGACCAGTGTAATTATTAAATTATGCAATAAATACATATAAAAGTACAATACTGGCAGTACATTACAGCATACATTAATATACATTAAAATACACATTAAAAATTTATACTGGTTCCGCAACTTGTTTAACATCTATCAAATATATACAGGATGAGTCGGGAGGAAGGGTACATGCTTTCAGGGGTGATATCACTGGTGATTATGAACAAAATGTTTCTGATAAACATATGCCCTTTTCTTAACTGTTTCAGAGAAACCGAATGAAAACAACAAGTAACGGGATACGTGCAGGTGATGGTAAATCACGCTACTGTTATCTTATGCTGTGTGTAATTTTGTACATTTCCACACGGTAGCGCTCTAAGCATGATACAGTTGTTTACCTCAGTCTCAGTCCTACAGTGCTTGCCCTAGTATTGGGAACTACAGTGTTGTTACGTGTACAGTGAATAGAGTTCAGTGTAGTCAAAAATGCCACAGGTCTTCACACATGCAGAGTATACTGACATGATGTTTGTCTACGGTTTCCCCAATGGGAATTCCAGAGCTGCTGTTCGTGAGTATTAACGACGATTTCCTTATCGCAGAGTTGCAGATAGCAGGGTATTTAGCAGGGTGTTTGCAGGATTGCGTGACCGTGGTACGCTTCCCAGCGTAAATGTTGTATCCGAACGTCCCGTACAACAAACTCTTAATGAAGTTTAGAACATTCTTCTGGTACTAGAAAGCAGCCCAACAACTAGCTCGAGACGAATTGCTTCTCAACTTGGCCACCGAGGTCACCTGATCTTACCCCATTGGATTACTATGTGTGAGGTTGGCTTAAAAGCGAAGTATACAGACGCAGGGTGGACACAATAAAGGAACTTCTCGCTCGCATTTACCATGCTTGTGCTCAGGTAAAGCAATGTACTAATGAGCTCAGATCAGCAACACAGCAGCTGTCTATCAGAGCAGCAAAATGCTTTGAAGTTGGTGGTGGAGTGTTTGAACATGTTTTGTGAGGAAATGTACACAATTAAACAAAACATACGATAACAGTATCGTGATTTACCATCACCGGCACATTTCCCGTTCTTTGTTGTTTTCATTCGGTTTCTCTGAAACTGTTAAGAAATGGACATATATTTATCAGAAACATTTTATTCAGAATCACCAGTACTTCCACCTCCCCTCAAAGCATGTAACATTCCTCCCGACTCAACCTGTATAAGACATATTCAGGACGTCACAAGTACTGTCTGCTGTAATACTGTACTCTTAGTCCCGAGATGCACAGTGGCTCAAGTTGTTGGCCAGAAGCTGTCAGATGGGCGAGCTGTGTTTAATTAGAACAGCACTTCAATCTCCCACCTAGCTAACTGTTGCCAGTTTGTTGCAAAGTGGTGTGTTCTACTATGCACAAGCTGGCTGGTGTACGGAGTTGTGAATGACAGGCTGGGGTGTCCCTGATGGGTGAATGAGACTGGAAAACAACCTTCATGGCTAGGCGAATGTCTTGATACTGCTAATGTCACCTGTAACTTTCGTACCATCCTGTGGTATCTAATGTGGTACTGTCAACCAGGCGCTGGTTACAGACATTGACCAAGAGACCATGTTGGTGATGGACATCTGCAACAAGTATACTTTTTGTGACATTAGCCACTACAATATACCAGACAAAATCTGTTCTAAGTCCATGCTTCAGTGAGAAGGCCACCAGAGAATATCTGGTTTGAACATGCTCATCAGGAAATGGTAAACATGTGAAGACACAGATTTCAGCACCGTTATAAATTAAGTACCATACCATTGATCCTCGTTCAGTAATGAACAGGCAGTAACTTGGAAACTAAGAATGGTTACTAGCCACCATCAATGCCCGTTTGGACGTTCTACCATGAGTGTAGGCTGCATACTGCTTTCTCAGACAAAGCAGTGGTTGTGGCAGTTTCTCTAGCTCTTACTTCTAATAGAGCTTGGGCGATGTCCCTCTGACATGGAGAAATCTTTGCGACAGATATGCTATCATTTTATTCGGCTGCCGCGATCTCCCAATGCAGCATCGCGGTTCTTCCCCCCTGTCTTACCGGTCATCAGCATTACCATTCTTGTGAAAATGACCTCGAGTGAGGCTGCTTCTCCAACCCGTGGCCGCGGGTTGGTACCTGCAATGGTGTCGGTCAGTTAGGCAAAAAAAAAATCCATGAGAAGTTTATGTGTGTAGAAAGTGTATTTTGCATCCCTGAATGGGGAAGGCCTAGCCACAGGGATCGTGTAGGTCATCTAGAATAGTAGTCCCTGCCAAACTGCAGAGGTATTAGAGGAACTGATGTCTACGGTCGCCCATCTATACTGCTCTATAAACTGCTTTGTCTTCTTCTTCTGCGATGTATTCAGCCATTTAATTAACTCACGTTTTAGTTTCTCATATTTTAACAAGTTGGTGGAAGCGTAAAGGCCCAATTCCACCGAGGCAACATTTTGGCAACATGTAGCATGCGGCAGTGACGCACATGCGAGTCTGATTTCAACTGAGGCAACACAATGCGTCATGTGGCATGCGACAATGACGCATGCGACATGTCGCCACCTGTCGGGCCGACAATATTGCCGCATGCCACAAAAATCTTGCTGTCGAACAGTGTCGCCCTCGATCCGGCAGTGTGTGG
>PNEQ01060609.1:51936-68247 GCA_003012365.1 Medauroidea extradentata | reverse complement strand
AAAAATTGCGTCGTATTCACCAGTCATGGCATAATATTCTGTAATTGTTTCATTATTTACCGTGAGCTGTATAAAAAGTTATTAGGGGGGGACATACAGACATACATACATCCATACAGACTTACAGACATACAGACAGACAGACAGACGCACGATCTCATAAGCCTATCTTTCCTAGAGGAAAGTAGGCTAAAAACAAAAGGAAATATTGCAAACTGTCAGTATTTACATCGGAAATAATTTGTATTGGTAACTAACAAAATCATGACCGATGCAAAACGTTACATTATCGTGATCGAGTTTCTACTGCCAAGGATCAGAAATGACAGTTTCGTTAAGGGCATAAACCTGTCCCAGAGCCCTGGAGAGAGCAAGCATACGGAATGCCTTGTTAAAATGTATTAAATGTGGGTCAGTATCTGTTGAACCTATACAAGCGTTAAGACGTAATTAGGCCGACATCTTTAGGGAGGTGATTCCTGACGACAAAATATAACGATAGCAAATAGAGACTTGTCTTGCCGAAAGTTATTGTGAAGGGAGACCTACGCCTTTAAAGAGGTTTTGGAATGTTGTTGTCTACAGAAATAACAAACTACGTGAAATTAAGGAAAAGTTTTTTCGCATTATGTTTATGTGAACGAAGCTGTTTAAAAGTGTTGATTTAAATATTGTATAATCATTCCTCTAACAATTATAAAATCGGCAGTGGCGTCATTGTTTTTGTACGAAATATGGTAAATGTGAATTTGAGTCAATATTTCAGGATAAATTAAGAAAGTAAAGGTGTACAGAAACAAGGAAGGTCGTCTTTGTTTGACACTCTTACGGCACTGTTTCTCGTTAAAATTAAGTTTGTAGTATTTTGTAACTTTCATTAATAACGTACGCTAGGTGGTTTGTCTGCTACTACGGCGCAGTTCTCTGCACAGTCGTTCAGTTGGCATTTAGGCGATGTAAGATATGATATTTTCTCAGGTTCACCGAGTAAGAAATAGGAAAATAATATAAATAATAATAATAACACATCATTTACAGATATACGGAAACAACGTTAGAATTATAGACATTTATTAAATGTGCTGGTCTTATAACTTCCATTGGTACGATATTAATGTTAACAATCGTGTTACACACTCGAGGCGGCCTAGGATGTCGGCACACAGCAGTGTCGTTGAAAGGATTTTCATGTTCTACATAATATTTAGTCGTTCTCATACCAAGGACAGAGATATTTAATTACCAAACGCAGTGCATCATATTCATAACTAAAACATGCGGTTAGATGATAGATACTTGAATGTTTAACCTAATTACTTGCAATTTATAGCATACAGTTATAATGCTAGCTGCATAGTTGGAAACACTTTGGGATTCATTGGTGATAGTCACATGGTAATGTATAGGCCTAATGCTAATGTTCTATCTTCTTAAATTTTCTGACCAGGCGTGATCACAAGGGACTTACCTGGCAATAGTTTTGCTGTGTTTGAGACTGTTTAATTATGATACATAATCGTTTCTCTGACCCATGGTCGGTCATCGTAAAGGTAAGACATGGTCCTTACTGATTGCTTACTGATGCACCTAATGACTACACCATATTCGAAGTCCCTGTGCTCCCTT
Organism: Medauroidea extradentata; assembly: GCA_003012365.1. Taxonomy (NCBI): domain Eukaryota; kingdom Metazoa; phylum Arthropoda; class Insecta; order Phasmatodea; family Phasmatidae; genus Medauroidea; species Medauroidea extradentata. The sequence continues at coordinate 66,621 of PNEQ01060609.1, read as the reverse complement.
TCTTCACCCTTTCCCTTCGCGTACTGTTACTGACACAGATCACTCAGAAATGTTCACAGCGGGTAAAAGTGGTTGAAGAGACATTAATAGATTTTTAGCATATGCAGAAGGGTTTCTAGTTACTAATGATCATAAATATACAGGATGTGGAAAAATTACACGTCTTAAATGTAAGGGTGGCTTGGGGGTACTAAAACAAGTATTATGAACATAATAACCATGGGTCTCCACACACGTCCGAAGTTATGCGTCTTGCATAGCCTACTTCAAGGCGCGCCTTTCTTTACATCTGAGCTAGCGCTCGCTGTGAGCCCTCAAGACCTGTGCTTTCGTGAAGCACCGCGCCCGCGCTCTCGCGCTGCTGCTGGCCACTGATCATGCTCCTCTCACTCTTCCCCCTTCCCTAAGAAGTCTACGCGGGTAGATCAGCTGGCGTGGGTTTGGATTAGGTCGGGTCACATTTTTTGTCTAACCCTTTCGCAGTCTGTTTGCATTGTTAGGAGTGCCGGACGTGACAGTTAACTTAGAGTGAGCCAACATTTTGAAGTGGACGGTTATGTTATTAAATGAACGGTGTATGAGCTAGTGGACAGTTTAATGTGGTTTATTTGGTTTAGTCTTCGCGCAACATTGATTCATTGTTTTGAGTGCTTGTTTTTCGTGTGTTTGTGCATCTAACGAAAACCGACCTGAGTGCTACCATGGATAGGAACGGATACACTTTTGCTGAGCTGGCAGACATGCAGCAAGCGTATGGTGCAGCTCGCGGCAACGCAGCGGAGGAGAGTAGGATGTATCAACAACAATTCCCAAACAGAAGACTTCCCCAGCAGACAAATGTTCACGAATAATGAACAGCGTTTGCGAGACACCGGATCATTTGTCAGGAAACGACACGACGTCGGAGCACCCAGACGAGTTCGTACTCCCGAATTTGACGAACAAGTACTTCATGAATTTGAAGAAACGCCGACGACCAGCACAAGGAAAGTTGCTCCTGAAATGGGTGTTGATCGACGCCTAGTTTGGAATGTTTTACACGAAAAAGTCTGCATCAATCCCGTCGTCAAAAAGTGCAGGCATTGCGTGCAAATGACTACCCTCTTCGGAGTCACTTTTCTAACTGGTTTTTAGGACGGAGAGCCAAAAATTCAAGATTTCCATCTCTGGTCTTGTTTACGTATGTGGCGTCATTCACTCGAGAGGGAGTTTTTATTCACAATAATAATCATTTGTAGGACTACGAAAATCCTCATTGTACACGCACCCGTGGACACCAGGAACGTTGTACTGTCAACTTGCGGACGGGAACAGTGCACGATCAATTAATTGGGCCTTATATTCTCCCATAAAGGTGTGAACTACTTAATTTTTCTGCAAGAGGTGCTTCCAAAACGTTGGAAGAAGTGCAGTTAAATGTGCATCGTGAAATGTGGTTTCAGCACGATGGTTGTCCTGCCCGTTTTTCATTGGCAGTGCATGCTCATCTTACAGAAGAATTTGGTGACAGGTGAATCGGCAAGGATGGACTGGTGAGGTGGCCACCACGTTCCCCCGACTTAACGCCCCTTGATTTTTCTTGTTGGGATTTATCAAAGACATTGTTTACGCGACCCTTGTTGAAAGCGAGGAAGATTTAGTACCGCGAATCGTGGAAGCAGTACACCAAATTAGAGACATGGCCGGTGTTCGAACGTGTTCGCTAATCAATGTTACGTCGATGTGAATATTGCCGTGATGTCGGTGAAAGATTTATTGTAAACTTTTGCATTTTTGTATCACAAACACCAACCCGGGTAAAACGTTTTTTGTGCTTCTTTGATTTTTCAGTTTACATATAAGATCGGCAAGAAAGCACAGGTGTTGACGACTCACAGCGCTGGCTCGGATGTAAATAAACGCGCGCCTTGAAGTAGGCAATTCATGACGCGTATCTTCGGACCCGTGTAACAACGGTAAGTCGGAGACCCATGGTTCCTAACTTCAAAATACTTGTTTTAGTACCCCCAGGCCACCCCTACATTTAAGACGTGTAATTTTTCCGCATCCTGTATATAGCATTTTAAAATATATTATGGTATTTAGTTCATAAAATTGTTTCATTGTGTGGTTCAGAAAAATGTCTTGTTTCAAAACTGTAAAACAGTATGCTTTCACGGTTAACTGATAACTTTTTTTAGTTCATATATATATATTTTTCCAATTTCCGTATTTCCCAGGGTTGCCAGGAGTTATACGAGGAATCGGACATCGTTGAAAACCATCATTACTATTCGGCCGGAAGTATCGTCTTCGATGAGTCATAAGGTAAGTTCACATATTGGTGATTTAATTGAATTTATTAAAAACCCAGTGTTTTATACTTTATGTTATTTTTACTGGCGTGTTATGTCAAGTACGTTTGGTAAACAAGGTCCAATTAAGTATTTATTTTGATTTATACTTTGAACAGTTACATAACAACTCATACAACAAACAGATACATGACAACTCATACAAGTAAACTTTGTTCCTTTCGTCTCCTGCATCTTCATCTTAAACAGCAAATCCTTCTTAACTCTATCCTTATATGAAAAATGTTATTTTTGTTTCATTGCTCCCAGAAGACTATAATTAAGATTGTTCCTCACCTTGCGTTACTTGTAGTGAAATTACGTTTTACAAGCATGAAAGAAGGGTTTATAGTGAGTACCCGTTTAAATTTGCCTTTCTGGATGTAATTGAACGTAAATTTTAACATTTGCTGTATTATTACTAATATGCTACACTTGAATCATTGCTGTTAAAACTCCACGTAGGCCCTATCAGTTTCCAAACGTTTATAGAAACACTCCGCAGTTATCTCTGTAGTATTTTTCAGAAACGTGGGGGGGGGGGGTGTTATGTAGAATGCAATTTTCAATTTAGATCACAAATTTGATGTTCTTATGCAGACAATAACCTTCTCCGACGATCACAGGACAAGTAGTATTGTGTAAATTTTGGTCTCAGTATTTTCATAGTAAAAATCAAACCCATCCAATTCTACAACTGATGGGACTTAATACAGTTTTACAATATAATAAAACTATACCTAATGGGTACTGGGTTTATTTTAACGCGCTATAATTCACCATCCACTGCACATAAGTAAACAAACGTGGGCAAAGTTATTTACAGGAAAGAGCAAGAGAAAATCGTTGAAAATATTGAGTTAGGCACGAATGCACACGAACACGAAACGGCATTCCACAACAGAATGTTGAACACATCATATTACACATATGCGATCAGGTGAGTAAGAAATAAGTTAATTTTCGCCTGTAGGCAAGCCTCTAGTGAATGGAAATACAGCCGTGTTTATAAGTAATATCGTTTTCACTGAACGATAGAATTTTGAACACCACTTGTCATCAGTTAGAAAGTGTACTAGAATAATGTTTCGGGTTATCATGTACCATGAATTGTTAATAAACTGTAAGATTTATGCTGAGGAGAAGATTGTATTAAAGCAATATTTAATTAACGGTGTGTCGCACATTCTCGAGTAACAGGGGATCGTACTGGCGAAAGAAGCATAAACACGCAGAAAATTATTCAATCTGATTGGAGTTGCGTACACCTGTTACCCTGTTGAAAATGTAAAGAAGTTATGTTGATTACAGCCTAGTATTCACATTGTCCACAGTACATAAACATGTCTTTCGTTAATGTGTCTATAGTGCATAATTGATGAGTAAATGGTCATACTAATAATACCTTAAATCGTATTATTGACGGGCTGTTTAGCCATACAATGGGAACAGACGGTATCATTAAGAGATCTACGGGTTGAAATTGAGAGAAATTTCCGCAACTGAGAGCTGGACATTATACTCTCTTCAGCCAATGTACGTGACGGATGCTCTTATAACTCGGAATTTACTATAAGTTGTGGATTGTAGAAGTGTAGCAGATTTGGTGTTTATTGCGACGATGTGAGTATTCTAGTTTAGAATCAGAGCTCCAGACCCCCTATTTACTTTAAATGCCACATAAAGTAGTAGCATTTTCTAACGATACTTCCTCAAATGTCCCAAGTACCAATTATGGATGATGGAACCTTAAACACCTACAGTGTGTTAATTCATTAGTTAAAATGAAACATGATGTTGCTATTAAGACATTAAATTATGTAGGTCTACTTGTTCTCCACATGCAGTGAGAATCAGCATATTCAGTTTTCATTGCAGTATTCGAGTACTGAACGGATGTTTAATGCACTTTATGCGAGAAATGTTAATCAAATGATTAACTGATGTAATTCACAAACACTTAAAGTTTGTCGACAAGGGACTCATGCCTTCTGGCCTATTGGCGTACAGAGAAAATTTTGAGCATGCAATCCTGGCATGCCAGTCATACTTGTAACTTCAAAGCAGGATATGCCAAAAACTTTTACCACTAATGCTTTGCACATATGCATCTGTTACTGTGTCTAGGAAGTTACACAGATAACACCTTTTTTCTATTTTTTGAACAGCACTCAACTAAATAATAGTATGTGCTCCATACCGAAATGTATTTTTTAGTACTTCACACCGAAGGCGACGGAGAGTGCGTCATTTTGAATTTCGCCATGCTGGTTATCTTACGAGACTTAATGTCATCAATCCTGTTTTGACCTTTACCATGATATAAAATGGACCTTCTTGTTTGTTCCTGTCATCCGTTTTTGGATGGATTTCCCATTTATTCATGTGCTGTTGTCGGTCATTTTGTTTTAATAGTTTTTCATTTCTGGGTGGGGCCATTTTTATCGATTTTAAAATTTCACTAATTTCCATCGAAATTTTCATATGTGGTTGGCAATGCTCCTGCGGTCGGGAATTATATATATATATATATATATATATATATATATATATATATATATATATATATATATATATATATAGCAGAGTGCATTACTTTTTATGGACGTTTTTGTTTCCTACATTGCCTACCGAGATAACCTGGGTAATGTTAACACCCTAGAGTCGCATTCGGGGTCGACTCGACCGCTATTTTGGAACTTAACTTTGACCTTGACCTTTATAATGTGTCACCACAGTTAAAATGGCCAAAGAAGGGGTGAGTTACCACAAATCGCCAGAAAAATTACCAAAACACGGGAAAAAATAAAAAAAATACTCAAATCGGGGGAAAACAGAAAATTTTTAAAAGTTATTAAAATTTTCCCAAAACTTGACAAAAAAATTAAATTTATTTTAAAATAATCATGTGTCGCAGTGATTGATGCTCAAAATACTCGTACTCATTTCTTACTGTCTGTAAGTGAAGAACATTTTCTTGCGCATCTACTTGATGAGAGCACTGATCTGGCAATAATTAAGTTTATTTTTTTCTTATTCCTCTATTTTTTGAATATTTACATTATATGTATTTCAACATAATACTTATATACATACGTACATGTGTATCACTTAGGAACCTCATTTTACCACTTCCCATACCTACATTAATTCAATCGATATAACTTATAAATGTAGGTGTATCTAATTTATTAAATACTTATCCTTTAACCTCTCTCAGGCATATACAAAATTAGTTACCAAGGGGCATGGGTTTGAAATAATATGTTTTTATTTATTTAGTTCACTACTATTATTAAGCTCACATTTGATGCACAGTTTGAGTGTGCTGTTTATTATTAATTAAACATTTCATGTGAAACAGTCACTCCAATCTGTATAGTTAATAGTCATTGACAGCCACCTATGTTTAAACACTGTACGAGAGAGTGCTCTCAGTTACACAACTCTTCAACAGTCATTATTAGAATAATATTCTAGATATTATTGTTAATTTCATACTTTTTTGTAATTATGTATTTGTTTTCATTAGATACTCATAGGTGTATCTAGTTTATTAAATACTTATACTTTCACCTCTCTCAGGTATATACAAAATTTGTTATACATAATATTTATGTATAATAGTTATAAATATAATATTCTAAATATTATTGTTAGTTTCATACTTTTTTTTAAAATTATGTATTTGTTTTCATTAGGTACTCATAGGTGTAACTAATTTATTAAATACTTATCCTTTCACCTCTCTCAGGCATACACAAGATAGATTTTCAATCATTTACAAATAATATTAAAAAATAAGCTTATATCGATAAAAATAAATTATAAATATGTTTCATCATTCTCATTGGCTCTTGGTAACATACCTACCCACTGCTATCATCATAGCAAAAATACGTCTTCACCTATCATTCTAGTTAGTAAATATTTTTAAAATAATAAAATTTTTCTGTATTTTGTATTGTAACTTGTGTGACTATATGTTCCAAGAATTTTTTATATGTTGATCGTATTTACTTTTACCACCACCACTCATGCATACAACACATTTATTGATGGTCGGTAATTCGATGTGATTAAACTAAATAATTTAAACCTCGATTTAATATATTATTTAGCATTGTGAAATCCCAAAATATCTCTAGATAAGTACAAATTTTTCAAAATGTTTTATGTTTTAATTAATAAATTCACGTATTATTTGTTCATTGTTATTTTTTAATCGTCACGTTTTTTTATGACTTAATAAGTTGGTTATTTCTTTCTGTCTGGTATTTTATACACCATGCACGCGCCTAACATATTGATTTTAATAACTCACTAATGTTGTTTTAACTATACAATTTTCCTAAAAATATACTGTATATATATATAATTATCATCCATGCGATACCTCATACTTATCACTGTCCGCCAGCCCACCGAACACACTATTATGTAATATACCACTTTAATGTTATAGTTATATATTTTTTAATAAATTCAGGGTAAGAATCTTTTATAGAATTCTATGGCCTTACTTAGTATTCGTTAAACTGCACAACAACAATTACTGCAAATTCACGAATACCAAATAATAACCTAATTACCTAACTAGCTAGGAAAAACAATCGCACATTTAAGTCTTTTTTTATTTGGCTCGGACATGATAGTCTTTAATTCTAACACTAATTTATGTATTTAATTATTTTCAAGCGTACTCATTTTAATGTTTATTGGCAATAAAAAATTCATAACTATTTATTCATCAATTGTAAAATAACTGCGCTTTGTTCCCTAAGTAAATAACCGTTATAGTCACAATCCAATGACACGAGTTTTTAAAATAACAAGCATTTTGACACACTTCCGATATCCTTCTATATGTTTCAGAAATTCTTTCAGTCAGTCAGTCAGTCCCCAGCCGGAATGTGTATGAGTTATGCAGTCGCGTTAGGACGAGAAGCGGCACCCGACACCCTCGCTACTGCTGATCAGTTTCCGGCACCTCCTCCCCACCCTGACCAATCACACTGCTACAACGACAGTGTGTGCGCGTCATCTGCCAGGGTCTCGACAATCCTAGCTGTTAAACCTCTTTGTAATAGGTAAGAAATACATTTTTACATGCACTGCAATAGACATGTTTCTTAATTGTATTAAACACCACCATAGTTCAGACCAGTACAACATAAATACTCTTGAAGTCATCACAAGCACAGGAACGTACAATTTCCGTATCCTGATTTACGGCTAAAAGCCTCCTTTTTATAAATATCTACACTTAAACTATACCGCCTCTAATATAATGAATATAACAGAGAATCCTACAGTGTTTTCGGTTCGGGTTATTGACAAATAAAATAATAGTCTACTCGCTTATGGCCACCAGGAATTTTTCTGAAACAGCATGTATCAGTTTACTACCTTACGTAAACTTATACGATCGAAACTAAACCAGGTATGTGCAGCAGTTCAGTCCTTAAAACACATTCTCTTCCCTGTCCCCTCGATTCGTAGCTTAATGAGGTTTCTCAGCTGTCATATTTAAGGGCTTGTTCCCGAGTTTTTTTCAGACTGGTGTCAATAACTCAAATATTTTTTAACCAAAAGTTTTGAAAAAAATTGAGTCAGTGTGCAATCACACGATGCACAATACTGTGGACGCGTTCTTAAAAATAATGTACCATTCGCCAGCAAAAAAAAATAATAATTTCCTTAGTTTTTGCTTATTTTCACGACGAAAAACGTGGTACTTTAGGCAATGAAATCTAAAAAAACCGTTCAGTATAATTCTACAAAAAATCAGTTACAAATTTTAACATATAAGTGTCAAAACTGTGCAGCGGAATTTTGATATGAGTATTAGGTAGCAATAAAAAAAAAATATTTTCGAAATCACTGCAAAACTTCGTAACAAGACCTTTATGTGTTATACCAGCCACTCAATATAGCCAAATTTTATACATTATGTCTTTGCTTATGTATAGCCCTAGTCAAATTTTCTATATCGCCAGCCGTATACACGTAATACACTCACTACACGCACACTGTCATCGCATTTTAACGTTCTAATTTACTCAGCTTGACAATATTCGTCGCGCCTCGTACAAGAACATTTTAATTATTTCATTTATGTGTATGATCCATGTGTGTTTTGCTATAAACGGTACATTAAGTAAACGAAAAATTAAATCCAGCTTCCCCTATTCAAGAATTACTGTTCTGACCTCAAAACCTCAGTGTTGCGTCCAAATATTTATTTTCATATTCAGATTCATGTTCCAACTTTGCTTCTTGTTTATTTATAAACATTAGTTTAAAAAAACTAATTTAAATACATTTGCGGTCCCAGCAATAATTAGCACATATTATTTTCAGCTTATACTGACCAAGGTTGTGCAATGCTGATATGTTGGACACGTATTCGTGAAAACACAGGTTCGATTCCAGTGTTATATTACATTGTTTCAGCCGATTTCTGGACTGATTTTTGACATAGGCCATGGCTTACTTCTATCATAGTACCTGTTACTGGTCGTGTGCGACTTTGTCTAATGAACTCTCTGCCGATGAATCGTTATGTCTAGTTGATGTTATTAATTTTTTCGTTGTATAGTCTTAATACATATGCATAAACAAACACACAATCCAAATTCCTTACTCCTCCATGATATACTCATGTCATTTCGTGACACCTTCGTGATATCTTCTCCAAACTTTGCATCTCCTTCGTAACCATTCGTAATTACTTAGTGAAAATTCTTGAATTTTCGTGACTCCTTCGTGGCTCTTCGTGATTTCTGCGCGAACCTTCGCATCTCCTTCGTTACTCCATGACTCTTCACGACTTCTTAGCGGACCTTCGTGAATCCTTCGTTGCATTGGCTTGTATCTTCGTGACTTCATCGTGAAACTTTGCATCTCCTTGCCTCCTTCGTTACCCTTTGAAATTTATTCGCGAACCTTCTCAATTATTCGTAACTCTTCGTGATTTCTGTGTGAACCTGCGCGTATCCTTCATGACATTTCGCGAACCTTCGTGACTTTTTGCGAACCTTCGTGAATTTTTGTGAAGCTTCGTGACTTTTCGCGAACCTACGTGACTCTTCGTGACCCTTCGTTAAACTTTGCGACATATTAGTGACGCCATCGTGAATATGGATTTCCCAGTTTATGGATTTCCCAATCTATGTTTTCCAATTTACATATTCACCATTTTATAGGTTCACCAGTTTATAGGTTCACCAGTTTATGGATTCACCAGTTTATGGATTCACCAGTTTATAGGTTCACCAGTTTATGGGTTCACAAGTTTATGGGTTCACCAGTTTATGACATCACCAGTTTCAGGGTTCACCAGTTTATGGGTTCAGCAGTTTGAGTTCTCCAGTTTATGGGTTCAGCAGTTTGAGTTCTCCAGTTTATGGTTTTACCAGTTTGAGTTCAGTTTATGGGTTTACCAGATTATGGGTTCAACAACTTCTGGATTCATATCCGGTTTCTTATCTGGAGTCACAAACATCGGGATGCAAATCGGGATTCACCAACATCTGAATTCAAATCTGGATTCATACCAGGATTAGCTGACATTTGAATTCAAACCTAGGTTCATACCTGGATTCACTAACTTCTGTATTCTTATCTGGAATAATATCGGTATTCACCAACGTCTGGATTCACCAGCATCGGAATTCAATTCTAGATTGAAATCTGGATACAACAACATCTGGACTCAAATCTGAGTTCATATCTGAAGTCGCACCTTTATTAACTAATTTGAGTTCATCAACGTGCGTATTTATACCTGGTTCCAAATTGTATTCATTTCCAAATCTTCTGAATACATTTAAACATAACCAACTTCAAATTACAGATCTGCATATTCACTACTTAAAACATATACTATGTTAATACTAATTTGGTTACATCGATCACAACTCACATAGATATATATCTTACACATTTGATTTCTGAGGTAGAGAACACCTAGCGATGTGTGAACAACTTTAAAACCGATATAAATTAAATACAAGCATACATATTATATTATGATATTAATTTCATCATATTATATTTCTTGCTATTTCAGTTGTATTACTACCCAACTCGTACATAACTAATATCTTTCATACACATGGGCATAGAGATTATAGCTCACCCAAATATTCTTTATGCACACGAAACATCTTAACCATTCACATTCCAAACCCATTGAGACATGAACATTTCAAATATAACTGTAACTTTCCTAACTAAAGTAGGCTACACCGAACCTAGCCCTAACTGAACTGACCTTCTGGACTCAATACAAATATACACAAACATAGTAACGAAGAGTTGACCTACCTATCCCATCTTAGAATATAACAAAACGTCTCATTTCTATGCATAACTGTCAAATATAATAAATACTCATTTGATAATTTCACACACTTTTAAGAAATTTCCTCTTTTCGACATTGTTTCTATACCGCTGAAGTTCAGCACTCTGCTTTGTACTCGAAGCTCTCCATTGTCAATGTTCGCCAAACATAATATAGTAACAATGTTAATTCTCTCCTTGTAATGAGAATGTTGCGTACAATCATGCATGGTGCAGAGTAGCAACTATAACAGATACATATCTGCTAGGGTAAAACCATTTCTATTTACTGAAACCTAGTTGCCATCATTAAGTCAAAATACTGCTACACCTCACCTGATAAGTGCTTTGCAAGATTTACAAAACCTACGAAATGTTTTATATAACAGCAGTAGACACCTAAAGTAATCTGAGAAAATGTTTCCGTCATTACAAAATCGATTAATTACAACCCGAACTTGTGTTACATGTATGAGGTGAGATGAATTTGTTTTTTGACGTTATAATGGAAACTGAATTTTAAGCAGACAGACGCTTTACCTTGAAAGTTATTTATATGATACATTATATTTGCTACTGTCACCATCCTGCATGTTAGTACGCAACAGTCAAAGTTACAAGATGAGAATAAACACTGTTACTTTTAATGCAACTCTAGAACACTTTTATCCTAAATAAAATCGATATAGCACATATTGGTAAGCCTATCAAGTGGCTTTCGTATGTAAAAATCATGTCGGTCGATGTGGTTGGTAGATTTCATCGGGTTACTAACATTGCTCTTCCTCCTGAATGTGATCTAAAAGTTAGAGTAGTTCCGTCACGAGTTTTGTACAGTAATAGTCAGATCTAAATTTGTATTTCGAAACACATTCAAATGTATGACGAATAATGCAAATTTAATGGAGATGTTGAAGTAGTTAGCAGAGTTTTGAACTAGCTTTAGGGATCTAGGAACAATGTCAGAAATATGCGAAAAAATTAAGGGAGCACTTATACTTATTGATACAAGTGCATGGCAAAGAGACAATTAATTTTTTACACTCTGAGAGGGCTACTTTTTTGCTAGTTTTGTGTACGTTTGTATAGAGTCCAGTAGGTTAGTTCAGGTTGGACTAGATCAAGAGTAGTTTAGTTATAAATGTTATAGTTATGTTAAAAGACTCAGGTCTCAAGAGGCTTGGGATGCGAAAGGTAAAATAGTTTTTTTTGTGCATTGAGATAATTGCAGAGATCTGTAATTCATATGTGGATGTGTATGAAAGGCTTATATAAGAGTTATGAAATGATATGACTGAAGTAGGTAAAATTAATTTAGTAAAATTGATGCTGCTAAGCTAATACATTGCTTGTAATTTTATTTTGACTAGGTTTAAGTTAGCATGGTGTAACTCTCTCAAATTCCAGAAATCGAACATGTAGGTTAAGAAATGTATGTGTGAGTATTGAATGATAAAACTAAAGTAGCTTTGCTGTAACATGATTTTTTAAGCAGGCAATATGCATCATTGTCATTTAAATATGGTGCTGTTTAAATATATTAAAACGTTTTGGGAATGAATCCACAAATGAAACCAAGTATGCATATGAAAGTTAGTAAAACCAAAAGTTTGTGCCTTCAGGTATGAATTCAGGTAAAAATCCAGATGTGACTCGTGGTGTTGGTGAACCCAGAAATGAATTAAGATTTGAATCCCGAAGTCATTCAATCCAGAATTTGGTGAATCTAGACATATTTCCAGATGTTAGTGAATCTATTTACGAATCCAATAATATATCCAGAAGTTGGGGATTCCAGGTATTAAGCCACATATTAATCAAGATGTTGGTAAATCCAGATTCATGAAGAAGTCACGAAGATGTTGCAAATATTAAATAATTCACGAAGGTTCGCGAGGAAGTCTCGAAGAGTCACAAAGTTTCGCGAGGAAGCCACTAAGAGTCACGGATGTTCGCGAGGAAGCCACGTAGAGTCATGATGGTTCGCAGGAAGCCACGATGAGTCGCGAAGTGTCACGGAGGTTCGCGAAGAAGTCGCGAAGAGTCACGGAGTTGGGAAAGAAGTCGCGAAGAGTCACAGAGATTCGTGAAGAAGTCGCGAAGTGTCACGGAGGTTCACGAAATAGTCGTTATGAATTGTCATGAAAAGACACTAATTTGTCACGAAAGATGTACAAAGTTTGATTTTGTGTGGGAATGCATATGTATTAGGACTTTAAACCGAATATATATTTAGTGGGCGTTACAGTTCGTCGGCAGCAACGTCATTACAGTCGGTCGTACACGACCTGATAGTCACAGGAGCTAGAAGTGGTTTCAGGCACGACCTATGTCAAGGATCCAACCCAGAACTCGCCTGAAGCAATTTTTATAACCTTAGAAACCGAAATCGAAGTGGTTGGATCTAGGAATTGAACCTGGGATTTCACGAATACCAGTTCAACGTATAAATGTTGCTCCACCTTCATCAGTATAAGCTGAAATTGAATGAGTGAAGTATGGTAGGAACAGAAAATTTCATAGGTATGCCTGTATGGAAAGAATTGTACAACAAATAATTTTTGGTATAGCTTCGCATGTATGGTAAAAAAAAATTAATATACTAAATCTAAACTCCAATCTTTCATGACTACACTCAGCTCAGTCGTCTAGGGCGAATGACTGTAACACAAATACTGAAAGTTGGAACCCGACATCCGGCGTTAGATGTTTTAGTGTAGTCGTAGTTAAATAACATAAGGTACATTTCCTCATATATATAAACACACACGAATTCACCCTTTACAGCAACGACACTAGAGCACACTAGCTGACGATTTAAACATTGAAACAAACATGGTGGCACCCATCCAGGAACAAGCATGGCGTAGGCTGACTGCAGTGCTGCCTAGCAGCCAACGATGGAAACATGGCGATTTTAGCGCAGCTTATCAGCCACCGATGTAAACAAACATCGCCCCAGAGGATGACGAGAGGGCAAAAATTCGCAGTCAAAATGTGACACCACACAACATGGTGGACGGAACAAAACCAAAACAAAAACAAAAAAAATGTGGCGGCATATTGATCCAACATTGCGGCGGATTGATCTGACATGATGGCCCTCTACAACTCCGCAGTGCCACCTTTGACCATTTCCTACTCCTGTAGAACTCTCGTTTATATTCATTACATTCAAGGGGGTATACTTTAATGTGTAACTGTGCGAAAATACACAAAGTATAGAAAATATTTGAATTATTGAGTAAAATAAGTTTTTGAATAAATATAATGATATGTGAAGTGGTACATTCTGTAATGAATAGAGCAGTGGGTAGGCAATGTCACCAAGAGTGAGTCAGAGGGCCAGGAATTATTTTTTATTTTTATTTTTAAGGAAATACGCTGTTTTCAAACAAATTGTATTTGTAAATGATCGAAAATCAATTTTGTATATGCCTGAGAGGGGTGAAAGGAAATGCTTGCAATAAATAGGAAACATTTAAAAGTTATTTTTAAATAACAGGATTTATTTTAAATTTTCTATGAAATGTAAAATTAATAATATGTTTCTACCAACCCCCTGCAATCATTAGTTTTTACATATAAATAAAATATTAAAATTAAAAAAGAAAAAATACAGCATAGTTAAATTTTTACATAATTATAATTTATATTAAAATTATTCCTAATTTGTGTTACAAACAAATATACACGTTAAGTATTTGCAATTAAGTATAATTTTGAAATTGAGAAACAAAGTACAGCGAATGTTTTAAAAATAAATAAGAAAAAAATAATCTTTTAGTAAAAAAATTTCTGTGGATTTTTAGAACGCAGCTCAATGTTCAACTCAATCAGCACCTTTGAGGTTAAAAGTGAGTGTTTTGGGATTTAAGTAAGTTGCCATGAGGATTTTAGAAAGAATATGTAGGCCTATATATATATATACATATATATATATATATATATATATATATATATATATATATATATATATATATATATATATATATATATATATAT
>PNEQ01060609.1:0-51836 GCA_003012365.1 Medauroidea extradentata | reverse complement strand
TTTGACAGTTGTCAAATCACAAAGGTCAAGGTCGAGTGTCAATTCCAATATGGTGGCCTAGTCGATTATATTTGAGCACCCCAACCCACATTTACCAGGTACAACCCTCTTACTCGGACATACTTTTCGTGTCTACCACGTACTACTATAGTTACGTACATACAAATATGTGCAGGTTTTTGCCATATTGACATTTCGTTTCGTTCAACCTCTAAATAATTGTAATAAATTGACATAAAAGCATCTCTTAATTTGGCTGGAACAATATTGAAAAGCGTGTTGACGAATTGCAATAGTTAATTGCATCTCGGAAAGATTATAATAACTTCCACACTTACGATATCAGTAATGCTAAGAATACACTAGGGGAAGACCTGTATGCATTATGATAATGAATCGGCTGATATCGCACGCGAGTTTCATACATCGGCCGGGCGTAACTACCAAGTTGTGCAAGTTGACAGTGTTTGGTAAAGGAGACTTGCTGCAAGCAGATTTAAAGCAAATGATTATGTACGATAATGAAATAATTACAGTCGTTGCAGCAACTTTGCATGGATCGGATTATACCGGATAAATATGAGAGCTTTAGAGTAATAAATGCAGCCATGGATGAGATTTACATTACAGTGTATAAATACACGAACATGGGCAAATAGGTTTTAAATAATTAGTTTGAATTTTTATTGGAAAATTACTATTACATCCGTAAGTGAATCGAGGATTTCGTAATGGAACACCTCAGTCGTATCTCTCTAAAAAATAGTTTGTAAATTTGCCACACGTGCGTATAGAAGCGCTAAGAGAGAAGGTATGATAGAATTGTTTCCCAAACATCCATGGTAGCACTCCTAAACTTTTTTATAAAACAGTCAAATATGTAGTGAAGTTACCAGACTTGTACTGTAACATTTGTAAAAGTTTGCATATTTACAAGACGGAAGTATGGTGACTGTCACATACTGCGTTTAGGATCATTACTTCCTAAACATTGCAGGAAGTTTTTTTTACACTATACGCTAAAAACCACAGTGTCCGTAATACAAGTCGAATTAAGGCAGTAAATGCAATGATTTACTCACGGTGTTTAAAAAATGATACACAGCTGGTCATATATAGTCCAATACCAATGGAAAAAAAGCTTTGGCCAGGTACAGATGTCTAACGGTAAAAGTGTTTTTACTAAATACTATGCCAACTTGTGACAAATTAACCGTCCAATAATTAACACACACATAACAAAATAATAACTTACTACCTCGAAGATTATATGGGGAAATCAATGTATGGCTCTTTCCTTGAAGAATAAATTAAGTGAATGAGGTTTTCAAATAAATGTTGGCATGGAAAGATTAAGAGCATTTGGCAAATAGTGTTGTAGTGTTTTAGAAAGGCTTGAATCGTAGACGTTATTCTTGAGTAAATGCAAAGGAAATGGCTGATTCTTAATATATATATGTATATATATATGTATATATATATGTACGTATATATATATATATATATATATATATATATGCCTTCAAAGTACTTAGCCAGTTGGAAGTGGAAATAAAGGCTACTGAAGAAAAATAATTGTAATATCTTTGGAAATATTATCACGTATGAAAATTTTGTAAAGTTCCCTACAATAAAAAATATATAAATGGGTAAATTGAGTATTATTACACAAAAATGTGTATTATTTTATTAAGAGTTATTTAAAGTTATGTCATATTTTTCACAATAAACTTTTTAATGTTATTACTCTTTTATTACCCGAAACGTTAGAAAAATTATGTCTTATCAATGTGATAAATGTGTAGAGTATTAAAAATAGGTAATTTTTGTCGAGCAAATTTCATTTTGCCTGTGAAGAATATAAAAGTTTAAAAATATTTCGAACGAATTACTAACTTTTTTTGTAATTTTTATTAGAAAACGGACACACTACACCACAATTTCTCCACTTCCATCACAATATTTAAGTAGAAGAGTGAAAGTTAAGAGAATTGGGTGGGCAGAATTCAGAGTATACAGTCATTGCGGAGCAGGAAATCGAAACAATGGCTGTTATAAACGGTTACACACCCCTTTTATACAAGGACAAGAACTAGGAAAGTTATCGGCCATGGCCTATGTTAAGGATATATTCCAACATTACCTAGTAGTTATTTCGGGAAACCCATAAAATATTACAACCAGGATGGCCGGATCCGGGATTCGAGGAATAATCCTTCAAAATGAGAGTCCGTGTTACCGTCGCACCATATCTCTCGGTTTGTTTTACTTAAGGTACTTATAACTTGTTTAGAACAGTTGTTACACTTTGTTGTCCGCAGCTTGAAGGACAAACGAATTATTGTAGTGAGTGTGAGATTTTGGTCAGCGCTTAACATCCAGGTCTTTAGCGCTGGTGGGGGTGACTTGATTTGAGAATGGAGCAGCGCCGGAATGAAAGGGCGGGGGAAACGGGAGAGCCCCGAGAAAACTTGCCGACCAGCGGCATCGTCCGGCAAGATTCCCACATGCAAAAATCCGGGAACCAACCCCGGATCGCCGTGGTGGGAGGCGAATTGTCTGACCACGGCCCCAGCAAATTATTCGAATGTATAGAATTTTCAACAATACTTCACTGAATCTAACATTCTTGTTTTTTTTTTTTTTTTTTTTTTTTTTTTTGTAATTTGACAGCTTCGTGGATTATATTGCTTGCGTCAATAGTATATATTTCAAAATATTACCTTATTTGGGGCCAATGACGCGGTAGGAAATGTAAATTTCGTAGGCATACCGCAAATTGTTCGAAAATTGTCGATACCTGGCATTATTAAATCACGCAGAGCGTATCTCGTAGTACATAAGTCGTTTTCAGAGGATATACGTGAATTACGAGTTTCATAGTCATGTTTCAGATGGTTAAGAAGTTCTCGCTGAGCAAGCCTGTGGTCATAAAACGATATAAAGCATAGTACTTGTTGGGGTTTGTAGTGGTGCCAGGTGAAATATCGGTAGTATGAGACGAGGTCTGTAGAAGTAAAAAACTAAATTAGTAAAAAATTGTATAAGTTGACTTTTCTTGGAATTTTTTAATAATAAACGTTCAGTGTATGCATATAAATTTTTTTCTGTACATACTGTAGCATGCACGCTTCCATAGCGTAATCAGTGAGGGCGAACATCGTGTATTAATTGGTTCGTAGGATCGTAGTTATTCACAGGAAGGCATTTTAATGAAAATAAAAATATATCTACCATAAACGTGTTTGACTTCGGTCCCGTGGGGGGACTCTGAGGCACTTTAATACTATTTTTATTTTCCGTAATTGTCAACTGTGAGTAAATATGAATTACATGACATGTGGATATTTATTATTCGGAGTTTATCGCTAGCGTTTTTCTTTATTCAGGGCTACCATATGCGCCAAAAATTAATTTTTGCTTGTCACAAAGTCACTCCCACTTGTTCCAAGCCATCCCGCTCACGGTATGTTAAATTAAGTCCATGGCCGACTCCTCTCCCAGCTCCTGTCATTTTACCAAGTTGTGTATGACCGTCTCTAATGACCTCGCTGTAAGGACGACTTAACCGTAC
This sequence comes from Medauroidea extradentata, assembly GCA_003012365.1. Lineage (NCBI taxonomy): Eukaryota > Metazoa > Arthropoda > Insecta > Phasmatodea > Phasmatidae > Medauroidea > Medauroidea extradentata. Next base: position 48,262 of record PNEQ01060609.1, on the reverse strand, counting down.
ACTATTCATAACATCACGTTCACAAACAGCAACGTGCAACTGCCACACTTGCGCTCCGTAGCAGAAATGTCGAAAACAAATATAGCAACCACCACAGCACTAGATCAGACGATGAGGAAAACAAAGATGGCTGCCGACACTGACTCGTACCACGCAACATGGGAAACAAGGCTGCCAGTAGACAGCAATGCACCATAGAAGCCAGAAATATAAGGACAGTACCGATCGCAGCCGCGCACAGCAGACGACGATTAAAGGGAATTTTGAGAGAAATCAAAGATCAAAGAAATTTTGAGAGAGAAGTAAACATAGCTACCACCAGTCACGAAAACAATAGGACAAGTGATACACCGGCCAAGGTTAATGTCGATATAAATGTCAATGTCTAAACAAGATGACAGACCTCCAAGGATGGCCGATGTGACAAACAGTATTGCTGCCATGACGAAATTAAATATGGCGAAAACGCCATCGTCCTATCGTGCCTATGCTCTGGGTTGCTGATAATCCTACGGTATGTGCAAAATGCAGTCTAGGCAAGAGTGCGTGCACTACTATCGGTTTAATAATGATCGCTCACAACTTGTAAGTATCACTTAAGTTTAAACCGTAAACGAAGCAACGCTAAGTATTTCTCTGCATCAACAACAATTGTTTTTTAAAAATGCCACACTCAGTTGTACAAAGCAGTGGCTCCCTTTTTAGGATAAAACCGTACAGAATGTAGTAAAATAAGAAGTGTCAAATGAAAATGGAATTTCTCACATGAACACTTCACGAGACTTGTACGTTTGCGTGTATTGTATAGATAGTTAAAACCGCCTGTATCACTCTTCCAACGAAACCGGGCTCTCGTTTATACACAAAGGGTTCGCAGAAAAAAATGTAGTATTTTTACTAATATGCATCATCATGCCTACGTTAGGATGAATGCATACTCTACTGACCTTCATGACTGAAGCGTTTCGTACCTCACTCCGCAAGATGAATTATTTCAAGGAAATTTAAAGCAACTCATCATATAAAGAAAATGCCATCTTAGAATGCTGAAGGTTGACTTGTATTATTGAAAGTCCCAACGATGGCTACTCATTATAAATGGTGATTAGCCTAGTTAGATTATGATTATAGCCTATCACCTTTGCTGTTCGTGACATGGCATTCATCGAGGTGGCTAGCATATAGTGATGGTAGTATTTAAGCGCAGACTGTGTGAAAAAGTGTTTAGGTTGACGACAGACGTGCTGGAAAGCAGATCGACATCTGCATGTATAGATTCTTATCGTGTAAACTGAAACAAACAGAAGATGGCATCGGAGAATGAATGCTTGCCACCAGTATCACCGGCTACTATACTACCAGTAGTATTCTCTGGAAATCAGCTCCTTACTTCGCTGAAACAGTGTTGCTACTGAACGAATACTTTTAATACTCACTCAATTGCTCGTCGCCATGAACAAAGTCACAGTATGTTTAGTGTATCGTACAAGATTTACATGTGTGATAACTGCGACGAAGTGTTTACTAGCAATGATAGCTTGACTATATACAGCAAAACGTGTAAGGATAGGTTCCTCGCTCATAGGGATGTGAATGCAAGTATTGCGGCGAGCTGTTCTCTCGAATCTGTGATGTACGCATACTTGAATAAAGCAACTGCAAGTTATTTATTCATGTGAAAACTGTAGTGCAGCATATGCTAATTAACGAGGATTAAATGTTCACTACAAAAACTTTACTTCAAAATACATTGCAACACAGTTTTATTTTTTTTTCTTGCGAATTTAAAATACATTTAATGAGATATTTTTAATTTGTATGATTTTTTCACGATTAAAATAAGACTGTAATTTAACAGCTAAATTACTCCTGTGATGTTTTATTTTCCTTTTCCGTAAAATATTTAATTGCTCTTGAGAAATGTATTAAGAGTAAATTTTTTATCGTAGAAAATAATAATTTTTCGGTAGGGTTTTAGTTCAACTAAGCACAAAAAACTCTCAAGCATATGAATACACTGTACGCCATGGGATATAACTTAAATACTAAAATACCGTGCATGCGGTGTTCAGAGGTAACATGGAATTTGAATATTTAAAATAATGGAAATTACACAGATGAATATGACTAAAACTAATGTAACGAAATTTATAGGGTTAATGCTTTAAGTTTGGCAAAGGAAGTAGATATTATTTGATAATAGTATTTCTTATAGATTTCTTTGACTAGGCGATGCTTCTAATGATGTTATATAAATTTGTCAGTGGTAAATAATAAAAGTTATAATCCGACGAAGTGTATCTAAAACATCTTTTTTTCACAAAATATAATGTTGTAGTAATGAAAATTAGGTTTCGAGTGTACAGCAAACGAATGATAATTATTTAGTAATGAAATGTAATGTAGTTAACTGTTGTCACAGAGCACCATATTAACAACATCTTAAAACGAGTAATTCTCTATGTAGCTTCCGGATTGCTCACGAAGCTAACGACTCAAACAAACGTTTGATGTCTTATTCTAAAACATAATCATAAAAATATTTTGGTTGGTTTATACCTGTATTGCAAAGGAGAATGAATTTAGTACAGAGTTAACTGAAAATCTTAAGTGATGTTTGGTCTGCAATGATGTACTACTGATACAAAATGTGTTAACAGTTATATGAAATAGGTATTTAGAATTAACACTAACTTAATTGTATGCCAACTGACAAGGGTATAATGTATGGTGACATGGTAATATAAATGGATGCAACGATGTTTGTTAGTTCTAGCAAAGTTATACGTTTGAAGGTAGAACGTTTGATGTAGTTCTAAGCAATTAAACATGACTAGATGTATGATTACTTGATTTAAAGGAAGGATAAAAGTGCCTTTAAAACAGCGGTAAGAAAGTGAAGAGCTGCAGTGTTTGTAGTCGGCTGAGTTTCTTAAAGTAGTGCGAAGAGGTAACATCTCCAGTGAAGCTGGATAACAGTCAGGGAAGTTATTAGTGTTATTACTGCAAGGCAATATGTGTGACAAATAAAACCACACGAAAGCATGATACATGATGTTTTCAGAATATTTTCGCATTATATTTCAACGTGAAAACTGAAAAACTCACTTAAGACGCAGTAGCAAGTTGAATAGACATCCGATTATGTGTAGAAGGCTCGTTCTTTTATGTAGCAGTCGAAATATAAGTAAAAAGCGTCCCTTATATAGCGATAGTTTAGCTTCTATCCAAGCGAAAAAAAATATTAAACTGAATCAGTGAAGAATGCCGCTGAAACTTCAAAAGAATCGATGTCAACGTAAGTACTGCTACAAGAAATATGTGTAAACCCACCATACAAGTAGACACGGCATAAGTAAATGCGAAACGAAACGTGTACATCATATCGGTGTAACAAGGGCCACAAACTGTATACTCGTATTAATAATTTATGTACGCATTTAGAAATAAGGAAATGTCCTACTGATCTCTCTACTACACAGCAAAGTACGACTTCAGAGCACACTTGTGACGTAAATGAACCTAGCATATAGAGTTCTTCTGGAATTATGTCAGTTTTGGCAGCCACCACTGAAGTATGTGTAAACTAGCCTGAAACTTTGGCGTAACATATCAGAATTTTCTGTGAAAAGAGGTTAGTTTATTGTTGTTGCTTTTGTCAGTAGACCACATAAAAATAAAATTTCCTAGTAAAGAAATTTGGCATTTTTGTTCATTTATTTATTGCAATGACGTGGAAGAAAAGTTTGTACATGAAAGGCAAGTTCAGAGGGAACACGTATCCAAAAACAGCTGAAATGGGCAACAATGTTGTTAGTCATACGATTGCTGAAATTGTAACTGTGACTACTTCTAATAACGAATCAAGCACACCAGCAGCACTTCGAAGGCAAAGTTGATCAACAGCGATCATGCAGTTTCTTCTGTTGAACATGGAAACTGTATTATTGGTTATTTTTTAGTGGATTTTAGTATTTTAAAGAAGGTTTTTAGTGATTATTTGTGTTACCATTGTGGAAAATCTGTGACACTAAATGTAGAAATTTATGCTAGAAATCATTAGAAATGGACTAGCCACCGAATTGATAGCTTTGTGTGTACTGTAACAATAGTAATCCCTTCTACGCATTTAATAAGTAAAAGAGACTTCTTTGAGTGTAATGCCGTTTGTAATGGCCCTACCGCAACAAAGCCATTGTGTGGACTCTTGGACTTACCACAACCCCCTTCTAGGATGAGTAAGTACACTGAGAGGTTATCGGAAATGCTGTGGAAACAGTTGCAACAGCCTCAAGGAAAACTGTTGCAGAAGTAGCTGTTCAGCTAAATGATAGGGACAACAGTATTGCAGTAGCATTTGATGGTAATTGACAGAAGCGTGGTCATACATCGAAAAATTCCGTAGCCACGTTAACAATTGTAGATTCTGGGAAGGTGTTAGTAGCTGTATATAGCCGATTCAAGCTCAGGGGCTGGGGCTCGGCTGTGATGTCATCCAAAATGGCCGCTGTGATGTATAATCGACCATCTTGTTTTTGGATTTTCCAAATTTGATTTTCGATTTTTTTTCGGCTGCCACTTGTTTTACGTAATCTGCTACGCAGCCGCCATGTTTGTTTACGTCGCCTGCTTGTGACCACACATTTTTTTCCGACTGTCACTTATTTTTCCTGCTCGTAATACGTGACATTATATTTCCATCGTTTACAGGCAGGCAGCGCTGGTGTCGGACTGTGTTTCCTCCATTGTCTGCTAGGCGGTGCTACAGTCGCCATGTTTTCTCCGTCGTCCGCGAGGCGACGCCTGCGTTGCCATGTTTGTTTACGTAGTTGGCTGCTAGAGTGCGTTAGTGTCGCTGTTACGGGCGAAGTTGCTTGTGTTTGTATATGGGCAACGGTCCTTCGTGATTTATTTTTTTTATAAAGCTAAAAATTTTTGTTCACCGGGTGTGGGATTCGATCTTGCAACCTTTGGGTTAAGCAAGTGCGACGTACGCTCTAGTCGACTGAGCTACGGACATTTGTGTTGATTTCAAAATAAAGTAATGCAATGACATTTTTTAAAATTTACTATGCAGTTAGTATTTTAAGGCTCAAATGATAACTGATATGGAAAATCCTTTCATACTATTCAGTTAATCCACAAGTAAGCTAGAACGATGTGATTTTATTGTGTTATAAACTTATGCTACAAGTAAAACTTATTTGGAAAACCCCTGTCACAAACGTTTTAGCATAGACTTTCACGTGAGATTACGCAACTAAGTATCGTCATTTTCATGCTGTTATTTTTAAAGAAGACATAATGCAACGTTAAGCATAAATTTACCAGTGGTAGAGGTTAGTCGAATATCAGAGTGTCAAATCAAGTTACCTACGGTAATTTATCACAATTTAATTAATTGTTTGGTCAGCCCTTCATCGTCAACTGTAAGTCGTCTGAAGGCACGTTACACTTGTGAGGAGAGCAGTAAGTTTGTCACATTCATTCTACAAATGTGGACAATTTTAATTGGTGGTAACTAAAAGTAAAAAATTGACAGCTAAGACACACACATTATTGTATGTAAGCCAATAGAATTTATGATAAGAACAACGTGCAATGAAAACCAAATAATGTACTTGTGAAGAGATACACAGTATGCAGCAATTTTAGAGAAACTGCTCGAATTTGGCTCCATTAACTGCAATATACATTTCAAGGCGGTGCACCAACCTATCTGAACGTTCAGCAGCATTTCCTGGGTGACTGCAAAAACACGAGCTTGTATGCGGCCTATTAATTGAAACATGTCTTCAGGTTGGTTGTCTTCATACTCAACGGACTTCATATGACCCCATAGAAAAAAGTCGAGGGGATTCAAATCCAGGGACCTTGCTGGATATCTTAAGCCCATCACGGCCAATCCGTCAGGCCACATAGCATTCAAATACTGGTTCACAGCCCGTCCTCGATGTGCCGGTGCCCCGTCGTGATGAAACCACATACGTTGACGTAACTGAAGTGGAATCTCTTCCATGAGTTCTGGAAGTTCATCACGCAGGAACATAAGGTACGTGTGAGCATTTAGTCTGTCAGGTAGTAAATATGGTCCTATGATGCGATTTCCTAAAATACCAGCACACACATTTACTGACCAACGCGTTGGAAGGCCAGTCCAATATGGCAATGAGGGTTCGCAAGAGCCCAGTAATTGGCATTGCGAATATTTAACACACCTTTTTTTGTGAATGTGGTCTCGTCACTCCACAGTACAGATGAAAGTAAAATGTGGGTCCTGTTGATGTTGTTGCAAAAGCCACGTGCAGTATTCAAATCTCAGTTGGTGATCCTTTGGTCTTAACTGTTGCATCATTTAATATCCGAAGTAGTGAATCAGTAGCAAATGTATTTAAGTGGTTGCACAACTGTTGCTAATATGTATTATTAACTGTTTACATAACAAGAAACACACTTTGTGACATAACATATAACATTATTTACTTCAGTAATGATATATCTGTTTTGCGTAGTTTCGTGTGCGTAGCTGTACAGGTTAAACTGTCTGTGGGATGACCTGGAACTGGAATTTTCTTAAACGTAGTGCACGTTGCCATGTATTCGTGGGTTTTATTTATATGCTACAATTTTCCTCGCCACAGAATGCAACCACTTCACCGTGCTATGTAACCTATTTTTACAACACCTGAGTTACAGTATTTCGATTCAAGAAGCTATCGAAATCGCATCATTGCGACATGCCTATTTGTTTCGTTACCTGCCGTGCAAGACAGTCGCAATGCATGCATATGTTTCAGGCGATACATATTCTGTATTTTAAATTGAAAAACTTCAAAATACCATTTTCTTGAATTTGGTTCACTCTTGCACTTTCCGACAAGTATACCTTTTTATTACACTTTTGAACCTGGTAAATGTTCTGTAGTACAACATGAATAACAATGACGTGTTCCAGAGTTACAAGCCAAAACATGACCTAGTACTCCATTTGATCAAGGATGTGCCAGTGATATTATCAAACTAAATTTCTGAGAATGAAGAAGAACAATCATTGTTGATATAGTGCTCAGAGTATCTATGTTTAATATGCAGTAGTTTTTTAGGTATAAATTAATATATAATTCGAACATCAATTTTCAGAGTAGCATTACTCCCAGTATATGCACTTTTTGAACAAATCAAAAACCCGTCTTCCTCATAGTTTATCGTGAGCTATCAACCACACAAAATTAATACACTTCTTCCTGTCTCAACCTGTATATGTGTGTGTGTTTGTGTGTTTACTGGGTGAGTCGTTATTATGTGCTAATCCGGCAGGAGTGAATTTATGAGGTAAAGTATATAGGAAAACAATAATACGAAATTCAGCCTATAGTGACGTATGGCGTAGTTATACGCCCTAAAATGTAGAGGCGGGAAACTGTAATTGGACAGTAAAATTTTGGTCGTATGTGATTGAATGACGGATTTTCATTTGCAGGCTTCTGGTATAGGGATAGACAACACCAGAAAATAATGTTACAAAAATAACACCTCTTCGTACTTTATCTAGGTATTGCAAAGCTTAATTCATAGAACTGTGTAACCTTTGGTTTGAAGCGATGTAGATGACCAGCATACGAATATTATTAAAAACGGTAGGCTTGATAAAATCTGCAAATGCGAACCGTATTCTCAGAAATGACATGTTATGTCGGACAGTAGCATTGTGGTGGCCTCTCAGGTTGGTTGACAGTATCAGTGTTGAGTATGTACTGTTTATTTATTTACTTCTCAGTCCTAAACATACACTGGCCAAAATCGAATATCCATTGGCTCCTAGCCGTACAAGTGGGTAGCTCCACGAATTATTTTATTATACTTACTACTGGCTTTCAACCTCCAAAGGTGTGTCAAAACAGCTGTCGTATAATCACGGAAGTCACAGTGATATACAGGTTATTGGCGTTCAACCTGACCTACAATCAATACGTGAAATACTCGTGCGTCTATCTATAAAATGTGCCTACTATTCTATCAAGACAAGCAGTCACGCCGGAAATACGCAAACTAGTAGGCATATAATTCGCTGCCTTGTGTAACTCTCGGCAGGTGATGCACCAATTATCTAGCCAAATTCCATTCTCACAGTTAGCCAATGGGTAGCCTGAGTTTCAGTCATGTAATTCCTGCTAACATAGTGCATTGCAAAATATTGTATAGTAATTTACTTTTGTGGATATCACAATATTTCTTAACGATGGACGCTTACAATCATAGTATCAGATCAAATTAACTGAGAAATGAAGAAGAAAAATACAGCTGTGAAGTAGTAAGAAATTCACTCGTGCTTGGTAAAAAAAGTGCTGGATCATTGTTTTCCAACGTTTCAGTGTCAATGAAAGCGCATCAGGTGGTGTAAGAAATTGCGATTTTAAAAGTATCCAGAATTGGAAAATAATCGTTGTTAGCTTGATTGCGTGGTGAGATACTTCGGACTCATGCCAACAAACAGAAACCAAATATAATGAAAACACAGTGAATTAATGGCTTCTAATGTAATGTGGTTTGACGCAGTTTGAAATTTTGTACGTGGTTTAAATTACGTTCAATTCTAGTAACACGCCTGCAGGCACTGCAAACAAGCATGAGTTTTCATGGGCGAAATTATCTCTCAAAAAATAACTCAAACAAATTGGCATTACTTAATAAATGCAAAACCAAAGACAAATACGTATTGATTGAAACAAGACATTGCCGCTTAGAAATGATTGATATGGGTGGGTCTAGATAGAGTGAGCACTCAAAATATCCACAATAAATTTATATTTTCTGTCAGTTGGTGGCATTCTTCTCCATGGAATCATTAACATTGAAACGGTTTTTAGTTTATATGGTCTGTGTATTGTTATATGTGCATTAATTACAATGCTATGAAAATGTTACTAACAATATATTCTCAATAAACGAACAAGTATCAATAACAGTTGTTGTTAGAGGTCTAAGTTGTTTTAAATTCGTGTATAGTTTCTTCTATATAAGATTGCTTTCTGCAAACGACTGTTAAATACATGGGCTGTATTCCCTCTGTGATTCCTTCCGAATAATTTTTGCACTGTTCGTAGAAGAAATGTCAAGAATTTAACGTGGAAAACGTCTGTAATCAAGTTTGGCTCATTAAATGTAGACAATATTGTTGCAGCGGCAAGCGATAGTAAATGGCTTAAAACCATTTTCGAATAATATCTTGACAAATAATATTTTGCATGTGGAATAGTCCTACGCATATCTTCAGTTCATTTCATCTTATATTTGACCAGCGAACATTCCGAAAACTACAACTATACGTCTTAAATTAAGACAAGACACACATTCGATTACAATTAACGTAACACGTAAGTAATTTCCTTTAATTTGTTCCACATTAACATTCGAAAAACAAAATTGCTGTTGCCTGGCCACTGCCAAACATTAAAATACATTTCCACGTATAATCAAAGAACGAAGTCAGTCAATACGAACTGTTTAATGTTCTGTAGTTCCAAACAAAATGTCTATCAGTAGTGTCATGAAAAATTCGCGTTTTCATCCCGATACAAGCTAGTCTTCAAACAAATGCACGTTCGTGTCACTTTCGCAATTGACCCTTGTCTTATTTGACACCTGCTGGAAGTCGCTGAGCCAATAACAAACATGTAACCAATCACATGTCCATTTTACTGCGGAAGCTAGCAGCTAATGAGCAGCTGCTGTCTGCTTGAGAAAACATACATTTTTGGAGTCTAGCCTACTGGTCCGTGAACCCGCGAATTTTTACGGGCTGTACCTATCAGTCATTAAACCTAACAGCTCACATAATACGTGAAGCTTCATACAATTAGACAATCGTACAGACGCTACATTTTATTCAGGTCATTTGGCATGTGTGATAAAATTAACAAATTTGTCATTGTATGTGCTACATAAACTTATCACTCACGCTTTCTCTTGTTAAAACTATGAACTTCGTTCTGTCTGTTGCGCTGATCGCAGATAGACAGCGCACGTGTGCGGCTTGCAACGGGTAAAGAGTCACTTTATGGCTGCGTGTATACGCTAAATTATACGGTCATAAAGAACCTATATAGTTTAATAAAACACTTTATCAATCGTATAAAACACTAATATGTCGATTTCAATTTGTTTTATTTCAGTACTGGTATATTTAAACATAAATCACACGGAACTACATTTGGTAATTCGCTGCTAACCATTCAAATAGAAAGATAACTATTATTGAATTAAATTCAGTAACGACAAGTGATTTCTTTTTAAAAGGTTAAATCATTAGTGCTCACTTCATCCCGAATGACCTCTAAAAAATCTGCGTGTGTGCTACTTTTATACATTGTATAGTGGTGGAATTCTAGTCGTAATCCTAATCGTAATCGTCATAACAGAACCACTGGTCGAGGTGGCACAATGGTAACACGCTGAACTTGTGATCGGGAGGATACTGGTTTGACACCTAATTTCGGCTATCCTGACTTGGTATCCAATGGCAAGGAAGGAACTTGCCGACATGTACCTCGCATACGGTGAAATGGTCTGCAGTGCGTGTGCAGCGCGTCGTTGATGTGCTGAAAATTTTCCTGTTCAGCGTTTGCCCAATGCACGTTCATTTACGTCAGTTCATCGGCGTTTGCGTTATACAGGAACCATACAAAGTTACGACAATATTGTTCGACTTCGAGTGAACATCAAGGACAAAGTTTTGGTACCAGCACCCGAGGAATTCATAATGCGATCAGCGAATCACAATCGACTGCAAGTCGCATTTTACAGAGAGGTAGATTGCGTGCATTTCACTACCAGCTATTGCAGACACATCTTCCTACTTACCAGCCTGCTAGTGTATAGTACAGCATAGTTAGTGGTATCAAAACCAGAATGGGCAAGTGCCAGGTTGCGATCGATATTTCCTATTCATCAAAGATTCATCTTTTAGTAGTCAGGGTGTCTTCCACAACGAGCATGTGTCGGCTCACACTAACCCATATGCAACAGGAGAATCAAACTTCTGACATCTGTTTTTCTAATTGTAGGGCGGTAATCATCGATTCGATAGTAATAGGATCACACATCCTTCCAGTTCGTTTCTGTGGAGCTGCGTATCGGCATTTTTTGAATGACTACCTGCGACAACTTCTTGAAGATGCACCGTTGAATATAAGAGTCGACATGTGGTACATGCACAATGGTGCACCGCCACTTCAGTCGCACAGCAAGGCAATATCTGAATTTGCCTAACCCTGGGTGACGTATTGGCCACGGTGGACCAGTGGAACCGCCACCAATATCACCTGATCTAAACCAGTTGACTTCTTTTTATGTAGTCACTTGAAGGCACTGGCTAAAGCAACTGAATTGGAAAATGCAGACAAACTCTGGTGGCGTATTCAAGATGCATGTCGCTTTCTGTAGGCTTATCCCGGTATGTTGCCGCGTGTACTCCTGTGATACGAGCGTCGCATTCGCGAATGTTTGGAGACGCATAACACTCATTTCGAACGTATGCTGTAAAACTGCGCAAATCATTCAGATTCCAAATGAATATCTAATAAGTTATCGAAAACTATATTTTTTTCAACTAATGCATTTGCCGTTTACTAACAAGTTGCCTAATAAGACTGTGAGCCTTGTTGTCTACTGACACTCAATGCACGACACTGTTACCGGATGCCTACCTCCCAGACCATCACAATGCCACTTGACAAATTGAGGTGTGATTACTGAGAAGACGGTTCGCATAGACAGTTTTATCAAGGCGACCTTTTTTCTTAATGTTTACATACGCCTATTACCTATATGTAAGGTAATGTCACTTTAAGTCAAAGCTAGAAAGTTCTAGGCATTACGGATTGCTCACCTCTAGTTAAAGAATCAGGGGTGATCTTTTTGTAACATAACTTTCTGCTGTTATCGGTCCTACAACAGTACACTCTAAAAATGTTTTGTAAAATTTACAAAGATTTTCTTTGTACTTTTACAAGTCCTTGTAAAAGTACAAATATTTTCTTCGTAAAATCATTCATTTGTGAAGATACAAAGCTAAAGTTTGTAACAATAATAAAGGAATTCCTTTTACTGATACCAACAGTACCTGCGCTGAATTTTTTTTGTAAAATTTACTAGGCATTTCGTTGTGGTTTATAATACTTTTGTAAGTGCACAAAAATTTCCTTTGCAAAATGATTTCTTTATAATGTTACAAGAACATTCTTTGTAATATACATAGGAAAAATTTGTTGTCTACCAATGTCACGGAAATTACATAGTTATACAAAATCATGTTATGTATCGCCTGGAGTAAAGTGAATTTTCACAATGAGTGCATGCTTTAAAATAAAAAATAAAAGTTATGACTACCACTAAACTTGCTGTTCATTGAATATATACAAATAAACAAGAATAAATGCACTGTAGCTCAGTTGGTTGAGCTACCGACTTAGACACGAGGGGTTCTGTGTTCGATTCCCAGGTCTGACTGTGTGTAAAATTTGTGTTTGTCCGATTCATTTCAAATGTAAGAGTAAAAAAACTGCCACAACTGGGGAAATGTTTAATAATAAAGCTGTAAAGGGAGGAGGGATGTTTGGCTCGCTGGCGATGTTGAGACCTCGACAAGGAACCTAATATTTTTTATTAAAAAAAAGTTGTCTAGGGGAAAGAAATTCGTTGTACCTATGCGCGGGGAGGTGAGTTCGAATTCCAGCGCCTCCTTGAACTCTTTTTTATTTAAAAAAAAATGAAATATGCACTTATTGGAAAGTTGTTTAATACATGAGTGAGGCGATACTATTAAAATGAAACGAACATTTAAAATTTAACTTTTTCCTCGTTGCAAGTAGTACAACCACAAGGCTATCCTTTGTAATTTTACAAGCATATACTTCGTACTTTTACAAAGACAATGTTTGTAGTTTTACGAGGAATTCCGTTGGCAACAGGGTTTCCAAAGCTTTTCTTTGTTTGTGAAAGTACAAAAATTAATAATAAACTTTTTTCCAAAAATTAATAAAATTTTTTACATACGTATTTTTGTTTCGCAGTTACATGTTACTGAGATTTTATTATCCAATTACACATTTCCCACTTCCACCTTTAAGATCTTATGTTTGTATGTAGGCATTTTATATATATATATACATACATATATATATACATACATACATACATATGTGTGTGTGTTGCTATGTATGTATATCGGGCTTGAGTTTTTTATCTTGAGACAACGATATAGTGTAAAATCACGAATCTTATTACAAAGCGGAAAATACGCGTTCAATATTTTTAAAAATGCTATCTGGCGATACCATTCTGTAACTCAACCCGTGCCTAACTGTAAGGTAGACAACTTTGAAATCTTAATTAGGAAACCCCGCTTTTAATTGCAGATTCTGATTCTACGACAAAGGTAATATGTATATTTAGTATTACCATTATTTTCTGTGCGTTATAGATGACGCTATTATCTACAATGAAAAAATTGGATTATCTTATCTCGAGAAAAATGTATAGAACCAAAAATTTACGTATTCAATAATTTGTAAAACTATTCGTTTTAGGCAGCCCACCCTCGCCACTGTCTAATTGGCTGCTTGTTTTAGGCGAGTTATCTTGCCTTTCAGTATCTAGGAGCTTCTTCACGGTAAATGTTCAGAAATGTCGCCGCCCACTTCTATTAACTTGTTTATCCACACTTGGAATTATTCTACACAACTGAGAAGTGTTTCCGTAAGCATTGATGATACGCTGAATTATGTTTTCATGCGTTGTTTACACTTCATTATAAACTTCACTCGTAATGTCCAAGTGTGTATACGTATGTTGTTTACGTATGTATATGTACAAGCAAAAGTCTGCCGGATTAAGATAGGGTGATCTTTCATTCCTAGACATTCGTCTGCCTCTTTCGATCCATTGACGATTTTACTCGCGATCGAATATTTTCCGTGCTATTACAAAATTATGTGCTGGACAACCATTACGGTGAAGCCACAGTAATTGTTGCAAGACCAAGGGGACGTCTTCAAGCAATATTGGGAAATCATCCCACAAGAATGTTAACAATTTCTCACCGCATAATTTGCCATCGATAAAGAACGGACCTTTGAGTTTGCCATCCACTATTCCACACCAAGGACGCAGCTGTTCAGCTTGCACAGTACTTTTACAAAAAGGTTTTTTGAAAACCAGTTTCCAAAAATATTTTTGGTAACACTACAAAGACTTTTTTTAAAATTGACAAAAAACTTGTATTTTTACATTCTTTGTATATTTAAAAACATTTCTGTAAATATACAAACAAATTTAGTATATTTACAGCTAATATCTGGTTAAGTTTACAACACTTTTTTTGTAGTGTTACAAAAAAATTTTTCGAAAACTGTTTCCAAAATTTTTTTTTGTAAAATTACGAAATGTTTTCTAAAATTTGTCAGGTCTCCTTTAGGTTTGTTTTGTTTCAAATCGAAAAATTTGCTCATATAGTTTACTTTACTATTTCGCAAAGGTGTTTACGATATTTGAAACCACTTTAAAAGGTATCTGTAATCTTCTTTCATTACCTGACTTATTACGTTCTGCTATTATTTTACAAGATTTTCCTTGTAAATGTACAATTTTTTTTTACTGTGTGGTTTAACCAATGTGGGTTTTCGGTTTTCAAGTAATGAATAATTTGTCAATTAATACATACTGTGATTTATAAAAATCGACTCGTCAGAGAACAATACTCGAGCAAAGAATTTAAGGGCGTTTCTCTCAATTTGCTGAAGTTATAACTGGCAAAATGTTACTCGGTTCTGGAAATCATTGCCATGAATTTCCTGATAGTAGAAAAATAAACGGATAATATTTTCTGCGCTTCAAATTTTTACAAGCAGTAGTCTAATTCCCGTTTCACGGCGTAATTGCCGCAGTTAGTGTGGGGATTATGTTACATTGCAGCTAAAGTAGCAATTGCATTATTCTCTGCAGCAACGTTTCTTGGACGATTTTTTTTAGTATTTGTACAGTTTATTCAGGGGAACTACTGGTAAATAACCCGGAAGAAGAGCGCGTGATCTCACACTGTTTGGAAGACGTTAGGCATAAATTATTACAGCATTATCGACGTTCCTGCTACACAAAATTGAACTATTTAAATTTTATTTTTATTCGTAAACATACTCCACTCTAAATACGCGGTCTGGTTATGAAGTAACGTAAGAAATAAGATGTGTACGCAATGAAATGAAGTCACATAGTGAACGAATGAATTAATGCATGTTTCAGAACAGCTTATGAAAGTGACTGCCCGACTTTTACGCCTTGGTTACAGAGGTAAATAGGGTATAAAAGTTATACTTTTCCGACATTATATACTTGCTATCGATCTTCGTCCATTACTGTGCCATCTATCATGCATCGAATGAAAGGTAAATACAAAAGTGACGTATTCTATTCAGGAGTATCCGGATCTGCAATAAAACATTAGGGTTTCTACTAAGATTTCAAAATTGTCTCCCCCCTCACTCTCCTGGTGGTGTGGTCAGGGGGTCTACAATGGTATCGTCGGATATAATTTTTAAAAATATTGAATAATACGTATCTATCCGGTTTTCAATCCGACATGTGGTTGTTCATATATTTTGTTGTCTCAAGATAAAATCACTGGTTATAGCTTACATATTGTCGATTTAAATTTCGGAGGCATCGTGTATTCGCTAATGTAATAGACTGTACTTGTAATGATCAGGTTGGTGATTTAATCTCACGTCCGGTATTCTTTTAAATATTTGTATTGTTTTGTTCATACGAACACTGAAAATAAGAGAATAATTACTATCTAACTTAAATTTACCAATGTAAAGTAAATTCTGTGTGTTTTACGTGGATCCAGTATTGACCCAACGTTGTTTATTGGTTGGTTTTGTGCAAGGTCTATAGAGGGGAAGTCAGCCGACGGGGGTGTGGCCTGTCGCAGCTGGAAACTGTGACGTCACAGTGGGACCCTCGCGGCGCGCGGCTTGGCTCCCTGCTATAAGGCAAATCGTGCGCCACACAAAATAGAAATAGCACCAAAAATGTGTCACTTACAACAGAGATACCATAGACGCTAACAGTGCACACATCGCTTATCTATTCAGCATACATATTGTTTAAACAATCCTTATATGTTGCGGGTATTTTCAAACGTGTCTTTATTTTGACTACTTCAGCAATTATTTTATATTAAATTTCCTGGTAGACTGAGTAGGAATAACGAGACAAAGCTTAACTATTTAATTGTTTAGTTTTTACTTGTCATTGTTATAAAGTTACATTTTTTCCCTTTAGTTTTCTCTACATTAAAACAAATTTTTAAAGTGGTGATCATAAACTGTATTAACATTGGTAAGTTTACCACTCTACATCGTACATCGGTTTAATACAATCGTTTAATACATTGCAAGTTTACTTTAACAACAGTGAAAACACTACACAGAACATTTGTAAATTAAATATAATAAGTACATCTACGATATTTCATCCTATCTCTCATCCATTATTTGTTTACATAAACTATTTTCACAATACGTTTCTCAAAATACATAAACATTTAAACGCGTAGCAGAACCTTTACAAATTACAGATAATGAGTAGAGCTTTGTCATTTTCATCAATATTCCATTCATTTACTATGTACAATTTCTCACACAATACGATTATTAGAAAAATTCTAAGCTTAAACCATTTTAGGTAATTACAATCGTCAAAACACTCAACGTATCATCTGCAGATAAAAATATAGATACATATTTTTTTTGTTTAACTTATATTTATTTACAACAATACAGAAACTACTTACGAAACAATTTAACAAAACCATAAAGTTTTAACTGTCAAAACACTTAAGAGAACATTTTACATAATTTTCTGATTACGTGTATTGAACGTTTAGACCTTATATTTTTAAATTACAAATTGACGACGTAGTACAACCACAGAAGTTATGATTCTATACTTAAAAGAAAAAGCTTTTTTACTGAATAATATACTTGTACAAATACTACCGCAAGGATTTTTGTGAGATTTTACATCTCGTCGACAACGTGGTCATTAAAGACGGTTACACACATTTTACACATGTACAGGAACTAGGAGAGGAACATATAATAAAACCTTGGTTAAGATACCATTCCAGAAATCCCTTGGAGCATTTTCGGGAAACTGTGGAAAACTGAACTTGAACATTTGTCTTTCTGGATGTGTGTCAAACATGTTACTAAGGATGTGATAACACATTTTGACGAAAGTACTTTTTTGATGGAATACTGTTTGGATATATTTTTAAGATACAGTATTGTTAAACTAATTGTTGTAAATCGTTTATGGATACTGAATTACCTCAAAAAGTACTTATTTCAGAGTTAAATGAAATAATATACTACTCTAACAATCTTTTATATAAATATTTGTGTTCATATATAATGTCCCGATTGAAACATTGTGAGCTACAAACACATTTGAATATAACTACTGACTCGATGAAATTTGCATATTACCTGGTGCGTAATTTACTACGTAACAAACTTTTTCATTTTCTTTGCTTGAGGATCTGAACTGCTGTTGCCTGTCGAATGTCTAAGTTTTTAAATTGAATTTTCTTGAATAATCCTGTTCAAAAACTTAAGACGTATAAAATTTCTTTGGCTCACAAATGTTTTCCTTACAGCTGCTGGAATGTCACTTATTTGGTTTAAAATGTTATTCATAATTTTGTAAACAATACCACGCTTTATTTTAAAGCTATGTCCCAGACATTGTTGGAAACAAATTCCCATCTTGCTTACTTTGTCCATGAATGCCTCTGAAGGTTCCACTAAACCACCATATGACAAATGTGTTATCCATGATGACGCATTTGGCATTTGTTGCCATAGTTTTTCTGGTTGTGGTCTCCTAAATCTGCAAACTGATGCATACTTTTTTCTTCGCCGCATTCTTCTGCCGCTACTGTTTCATTATCAGGTGTTGGTGGCTGTGTGTCCGAAAGACAGTTAGAATCTTCATTTTCGCAATGGTTTTCAACGTCAGTAAATATACCGGCCGTTTAAAAAAAATCGCTTACAATATATTCTTCCGGTATGGTTTCTTGATCCAGAGTATTTTTTTCCTGATTGAACCACACGTGGACTTTTCCCTACAATAATCATTAGAACCCTGTACAGTGCATCAATGGATGATCATTTAGCCCACCTTTTGTCCTAATTTGACTGAAAAAGTTTTCCAGAAAATCTTGGTTCAGTTAATGCGTAATAATGTATTTAATGCCGCGGTATTTTTGGTTTAGGTAAAAATACAGTCCCTTGGTTGAATTTATGGATAAAGTAATACCTTTCTGGAAAATCTACAGCATCTTTTTTCCAGAACGACTCATTTCTGTAATAGTGTTAACAGTGAATCCAATATTTCATTTTGAGCCATTAAATTAAAACCATAGGCTATTTGCTTGGACGTGTTCCTGATAACAAACTGTTAGGTACGTACGTGTTCATTAAATCAAACCAATAATTGACTAATTCAATGAAGTCAGCTGTGGCCTTTGCGGTATCTACTGTACTGTATTTTCTTACAGCAATAACTGTTGTGTGTGAAAGCAGTTCAGCTGCGAGACGAACTTTCTGGCACTGAGTTTTCTCACATTCAAGATGATGCATGGAAAGTTTGTGACAGGAACGCACTTCTACAGATGACACTAAATTTATTATTTCCTTGATAGCGGGTTTGTTTACGATCTGGCCATTGGGCCATACGAACTCGCTGTCAAGTAGCCAGTTCCGTAACAATTCGAGCAAATGCGGAACATCAGGAAAGTAATAAATTAAACAGTCTGACTACACTGGGTTTACTGAAATAGCTCTTGTTAACCGATATGCCAAGTTCTTTCCATAAGCCCAAATTACCCCCACCACAGTCCCCAACGCAGGCTACAACTTGGTAACCAGCCTCTTAAAATGAAACGATAAGGGAATATAAGATAGTCTATGTTACTTTCTTGTCGAAGTCGACGTAAACTGGTTGTTTACATGATGACGTTAGTCCTCTAGCCATTATGACTTGAAGCTGGTTATGTGGTCCAATGATGCGGTCTGCAGCTCTATCGTACTCGTACGTATATTTCATCTACAAATAAACACATTTAAAAAAAAAATCTATCCCTACAAGAATCAGAAACATGGAAAATTAGTGAATTAAAGTATTGTCTGGCGGAGCTTGCAATTCTCGCACATGTAAGAGTGTATTTTCATAATAGGGAATCGGTTCATATTATGACATGTGAGGCTGAACTGAGGACATGTGCGCTAATAAAATGATCCGTTTTACCTTAAGTAAGTTTAAAAAGAAAAACTAATCCATGAATTATTGTATTAATTTTGTACAGTATCTACTGTTTAACTTTCCCTCTAGACTTTAAAAAATTTTCTTTGGCACAACATAAATTTTGTTGCAGCAAATAAAATTATTATTAAAATACGAACCATATCATATAGATCCGTAGTAGTATTTGTGAGAAATTTAGTGGTATAGGTGATTCGGGATAAAGTGAGCACTAAAAATTTAACCTTTGAAAAATATCACTAGCCGCTACTGCATATAATTCAACATTATCGATAGTCCCCTTGCTGCTTGTATGGTTGGCAACGAAATTACGCAATATAGTTCCGTGTATTTTCCTATTTAAATGCATAAATGTAGAAACAAAATTCACCGAAAGCGACATAGTTGTATATTATATAATTAATAAACAATTTTTATCAAAAAAAATATATGTACCTACCGACTGCACAGTAGGCTATATCTTACACGCGTAGCCATCAAGTGACGTGTCCAGAGAGGTTAGACATTTTCTGTGGTTAGCCGTTACGCGCGGAACGATACGAATTTGCTGAAAATAGATCTTTAGCAGGGCTTTTTCGAGTGCTCACTTTATCCCGAACCGCCTATAGTTGTTTGTAAGACAAACTTTGTTTTAAAAAATCAATATTTTCTGTGGAACAAAAATAAGAACTGTCATTAAAGTAAAGTGAATGATGAATCAGTAACACCAAAAATATGATTTAAGTTTATATTAGCATAAGCTAAACAGTATCAAATATATTTTTAAAATAGTTTTAGAAAACGAAGTATTAGAATATGCGAATTTTCCAGGTTTCAAATAATTACCGTCAATAACACACACTGCAGTATGAAGCCCAATATTACGCATAAGGGTTTCTCTGATATAATCACAGTGAATACAAGTCATACACAAAATCTTTGAACTGATATCTGGCCAATAAAAAGCTACGTGCGAGATACTATTCCGTTAAATTTCAGTAAAATAATTTGTGATATAATAACTTGGTTTCCATAAGTTCGTCTGATTTCGCAAATTTAACAACATAGGTGGACCAGTTCAAAAGAAAATAATTTTAAAAAATAAATTATTAATTTGAAATTAGCACCATATAACTTAACAAAATATATAATATTCCAAAAACAAGTAATTTACTAACCGTGGTAAGTTTGCCATTTTTAACTCTCAATAACTTTCCGGCCACATGGCTTTGTGTATGGGACTTTCTGAAGTTTGTACGTGTAACATAGACGCATTTGCCCGGTTTCAAAATAATGAACAATCGTAATGACATACATAAAGGTGATTTTTAAATATGACCATGCTACATTAATGTTATATTAGTTAAGGAACATTAGATTACTAACATATCAATGCAATGAACAAGATTTAATTCTCGGGGTGACAGACAATGTCTTTCGCTACACGAGACGTGAGTTTTCTCGGGGTTCTGCCGTTTCTTGAACACTACATTCCGCCGGTGCTCCATCTCCATCTTACGCCTTCGTTATTGGCACTGAACACTAATATTGTCACTCTACCATTATATCAGAGATTCACTAAATTTTAAGTAAACCTTATAGAGTATACAAACGCATTTTCTAAGGATTACGGCAATAACATCACACATATTTTTGCTTACCTTCGCTTCATCAAACAGCTGGACGGTTAGCTTCTACTCTTCAGTGAAGTTAACTGCTCCAACCTTCATGGACTGCAGTACATCGTGAAGTATCCCTTGTCTCATGTTGACACGCGATGCCCAATGACGCAAAGTGGAGAAAGCTGGAAGTGGATAGTTGAGCTTGTCCCGAAGAAAACTGTACCCTCTTTGTCCCAAATAACGCAATGTGAATGCACGGCTTAAATCTTCGGTTTTCCAAACTACTTTTTGTTTACCACGCAAAATAACATCACACTGTGTTTTGGTTAATAATTTTCCCAGTTTTCCTTTGGCGAATCGAAACTTTTCATCCGTTAGTAATTTTGTCCGGTTAACACATTCACGACACACGCGTTTTTGTTCCTCTTCTTTAACGAATACTCTTTCTTACAAATGATTAAATTCATTTTCTATGTTAGATATTTTTGGGCCTGCTCAGTAACGAGTTTATCTAATTCACCTACTTTTAATTTTAAAACACAATTTTCCCAACTCAAAACAATGCACCTATCACACACATCACTTTCATTCACAATATTAGTCTGACGTGTGCTTGTTGCACAAAAACTCATCAATTCTGCAACTGCTTGTTTATTTTTGCGACTAGTTCTACGATCCTGTATAGCACTTTCCTCAATTTTACCAGGAAAATTTCCTAAATTTAAATGTGGCACTGCTATTGATTTTAATTTTTTTCTTGGAGGAAGACCTAACAACTCGTGTTGTAAATCACGTTCGTAATCTCCTTCATCAAAGTGTTCTGAACAGATGTGACACGAACTGGCATTCCATGAACCATGGATCCACTGCTTGCGACGTTCAGGATCTGAAGGATACGCATGATACATAGTATTTCTTCCTTCGTTTTAAGTGTTCTGCAGACTGTTTGTACAAGTTGCAACTGTACAGCGCTTCCAAGGCATCTGCAAAATGGAAACAGACTAGCTTAGTTCAAACAAGAAAAATAATACTGGCGTATATTTTCACAGAACTCGCAAGAAAAGTTCTACTTAAAATTAATGTAACACATTGTTTACGTTTTCTTGCCGCGAAGAAACAAACAGCTTCTATCATGGGTTGAAAACTATGTAGGCAAACATTCGAAACATAATATTGCCTGTTCAAACTTCACATTTATGTTAAGAAAACAGATTTTTAAATCACGTTTTGTGTAGCTTCCTTCTCCACGCTCTTAAAGTGTAAAGCAAGTGGCAGTGAGAGCGCACGGGGTCCTATTGTGACGTAGGCCCCACCCTCAGCCAACAAGCCGGCTGGTTGCTAGGGGAAACGGCTTACCTCCCCTCTACAGACCTTGGGTGTTGTGTACAATAGTTTGCAAAGTATAAAACATCACATATTTTATTCGCAATTTATAAAATTTTTTTCTGAGTTAAACCGAAAACATTATTGTTGCAATGGAAGTATATGCGTAGTTTTAATGTTAGGCCAACATTTTCCAGTGTAAGGTTTGTCCATGATAGGCCCGCTTTTTATGCCCATGATAGACACGCATATTGTGCCCATTTTGTACCCGCCCGCATAATAAACCCTTGGTGGAGAAACATATGATACCATATCCCTTTATTTTCTGGAGACAACCAAACAAATACAACATTGTGACAACACGACATATAAGTTTTGGTCCAACGTCGGAGTCGTTCTTTAAGCCAATTATGGCGCAATAATGGGCTACTTAGGCCTACATGAAATTCAAGTTTCATTAAAAATAAATCGAACCGTACAAGGAAAAATATGAATATAACATACATTTTTGTTAAGTGTTTAGTTTAGCTATACAACACACATAAAATATATGGAAATAGCTACTACCACTGCACTGACTGAAAACGGGTCGAACGTTACAGTACTGTACCGAGGTTTAGAACTGTGTTGGCCATGTGATCACTAAAGTAAAGTTGTTTCGAGCATGTTTAGTACTTGGATGGGTGACCGCTAGGAACACCGACACCGCGTGCTGCTGCGGTGCACATAAGAAAGCAGCTTGTACCACCATAAAGGCCAACGCAAGTATAAGGCAGCAGGTTACATGCTTTCAATAGGTAACGGATGTTTAAATCTTTATAGCTTACTTTTCCAATTTTTTGACGGCTTGCAGTCGCGAAATAAACTTGAAACTTCCTTGCATTATTTTTTAAGTGACAGCACGTATTGAATAGCCTACACTACGTTTTATTGACTTCAATTCGAATAGTGCTCGTTACTACTTTCCTATTGTTAGTATGTAACATTGAAACAAATATTTATTACTATTTAGTTAGAAAAATTAGCTATACAATTTTGGTATAAATAAAACTGCTGCTTATTTTTAGTTTATAATTATTTGTTTATACGCACTCCATCTTCTGTACATAGGTTTTAATGTTCATTGGATGCTGCAGCTTAGTGCATTCAGAGCAACTTTCGCCAAATTTTTGTTAAGTAGCTAGTGTATTATGACGTTATATATAAAACATATACTGTAAATGGATACAGAACACGACATTTACTAATTTAATAACTAAATTATTAAAGGTGTCAAGTTTCTTGTACCTTTCACGCCAACCTCTAAGTTTACGAAAATCTGTAAACCGTGTCGGAGACCAACAGCTGGTATCTGTCATGTTCAAGAGTGCGTCTTTAGGACGTGTGTGCTCCGCACGATACACCACCCGCTGCGGTGGGAATATAGCAATTGGAAATCCCAATTCGTATCCTAAACCGTAAGGCCCGTCCAAGAATAAGAATGACGTACTCGTGTTTCGATCTTTAAGGATCTCTTCAGGTAAGGGTAGGTTGCAGATTTCAGAAACCACCTTACAACACGGTTTACAGATTTTAGTAAACTTAGAGGTTGGCGTGAAAGGTACAAGAAACTTGACACCTTTGATCACATACCGCCAAGAAACACAGTTTAACTAAATTATTGTTTATTTAAAATGATTTTGTGGCAACCATTTGTAAGTCTCAAAAATACTGACTCGGTGTACTATTCTAAACCATTTCCTTGTTATTTTAAGAAGATCTCAGACTACGAACGTGGTTTACGAGTAGAATAACTACTTATGCATCTCAGCGATGACAGAAACTGCGCATGGAGCAAAAGGACAAAATCTAGCTTCATCCCGACACTCAGTATGTGTAGGGAATGCGAAAGCACCGTCTATCGATCCATTTGGCTTGAGGAGTGTTTAGTAAGAGTTATCGGAAAAGTTATTACAGGGATAACTTGCTTGTGACGGCCAAGTGTTCCTAGCAACGTCGCTTTTTGATCCGTTGATGTTGCCGTACACATTGGCCCAAAGTACCATTTAAATACGTAAACCGTATTTGTGACCCAAATTTTGCTTCAGACCTGCCAAGTGCCGGCTGATGACGTCACAGCGGCAGCCATGTTGTGACGAACTTTTGTAGGCGTTTCAATGTTAGGTATTGTAATGGTTATAAACACCAAAACTCTCCTCCAAATTTAAAAATTTTACCTCTCATGGACTAGTTTTCCATGCAGGTTACGCATACTTTCTCCGTGAAATTTGTGAGAAATGCCCATTGGCAGAGGGCTATCATACATATTGGGGCATCCTATTTTCGTGGAAATGTTTCCTGATTGATTGTGTTTCAAACACTTCAGCTCACGTACGTTTCAATGATTGGAAGGTTACAGCTCTTAACGAGTGCTGATAGGTCTGCCTGCGAATTACAGACGTTTTCTGTCGTAGTAATATAATTCTGGTTGGCCTAGTCAAATGACAAATATCTCCTCATAGACACACACGCGGCCTGTAAACAATATCTTTGGATCCGTTATCTAATTAAATCTTTCGAGAGTTTTGTTCAGAATTATCTACACTGTCTGATGAAAGGTATGATCAGAGGAACATACCGAGATGAAACTGGACAACTTTGTATCTTAATTTGAGGGTAAATCAAGTTAGTTTACGACCAACAGCTGTATATTCGGCCTGGGATCCATCGTGTTGTCATTACTTGACTACGTGGGATACATCGTTATTAAATGATCAGAATGTACTGGTCGATGATTTAGGTAATGACTACATGTTTACAATTTCTAGCATTATTAATGGAGATAAGAGGTCGTGAGCGCACGATTTAAGCCTGAAAAAAAAAATGTAAATTTTCTTGCGTCATTCCTCCTTGTATGTATGAGCATGGAGTACGAAATATTACTTATTGACAACAGATTGAAGCGTTAATTGGTTTCAGTATCACCTTTTATAGGTTCGTATGTAACGACAATTAGTGTTATTGTACTGTGTGTTAACCGCATGACATCACGAGCGTGGTGACGATAGCACGCAGAAGAATAGTGTTACATTATCGACTATAATAGTTTTGGCTCAGTTCGTACCTTATGTTCTCCTTTTCTGATGCCCTTCGCTTAGCTCTCCTCTGTACTCCACCCGTGCATGCACGTCGCCTGTGAGCGCTAGCACGCAGTGTGTGGTGTACACTCCTTCCTAGCAAGGCCCTCGTAACCTGAATTAGACAAACGTATCCGGTACCCTTACCGAAGATCGCTAATGTTGAGGGCAACCAGAGTGACATAATATGTCGAAAAATAAATGCTTCAGTAAAACACTTCCGCACTGAATTTGTGTATCTATTATAATGTGTGTAATTAACAAAATTTTAAATTTATTAAAGTTATTATATGCTAAATATATTGACAAAAATTATATTATCAAGATAATACAGAGTTACCAGTAAATAAATACCAAAGTCGTATTCGGATGTTGTGTTCATAGGATTTTTTCTTGCCAACTAAGGAAGTCATAAGCGAAAATAAGAATCTCGTAATTTAACGTCGATCTGTAACTCTGTTAATGTATGCTCCCTGTTCTAAGCTGTAATTTTGTATATGGTCTGAAGTTTCTCTTCGGCTGGACTGCGAGAACCCAACGTAAGTCAGCGAGCTCGGATACTTGCAATGCTGACTCCTGTGGCGTGCAACGTGGTTCCGCCACGGCGTAGCGCGTGCTTTTATAACTGTGTTACGAAATTCATTTTCGGACGCGGTCTTGTAGAAATTCTTTTTCGGCTCTGTTTTGGTAAGTTTTTATTTGCTATTTTCGCGTGCTGTTTTGCACTTCAATTTGTCATGTACCCGTCTCAAACCGGCGGCCTGTGGCTCTGTAGAAACTAAGGAAACCGTGGCGAACGTTTAGTGAGAAATCAGTACTACATCGAAACCGATGGTGCCATATCTCCTAAGTGAAACTAATTGAGTATTGAATAATTGAAAATGACAAGAGATGAAAGGATATCGTTGAAGAGTACTCATAAAGAGGAAAAAATACTTCGTCTTATCGCAGATTTCATGTTGATGGTAAACACACACACACACTATATATATATATATATATATATATATATTATATATATATATATATATATATAGGTTGAGCATAAAAGGACACAATTTAAAAATAATTAAAAAAAACTGAACGGTACAATATACTAGCTTCAAACCTTATACCGTTCATAGAGAATCTCTGGAAATTTCTTTCACAGATTACATGGACTCGAAATGTACTCCTCTCGTCTCACGGCAGACTATATTCATACTCTTCCCACAACACGTCGAGCACGCCGTGAGCTGATATTTTACGTGCGCAATGCTGCAAAACAGAATATAGTCCCCTCTAAAGCTATACAGATACTTTACTACAACTGTCTTGACCATCATATTATGGGCGCGGGTTCGAATCCCGAACAGTTCTTAACACGCGTCTACGTTTACTCGACGTTGCAAACATAAACATTTTACTTTGACGACGAGCGTAAGAAGGGACTTTATGCTTGCTGCGTTGCGTCATTGTGCGCAAACATTTCTTATTATTTTGCTATTTACGTTTTCGTCTCCAATTTCCTATTTAGCCTAGGATTCGCATGGTGTGTTCATTTTACGGCCGTTTTTGGACACCTATATGTGTAAACAATATCTTTTATATATAATCAATTTTTTAAAAGTATACTGTATATACTTTTTCTCTTATATACATAGCTTCTATCGTGGCTTTACGAAAGGCATTAAAAAGAAGAGAATGGCGACAGCGATGGACAAGTGTGTAAACATCCACTAGCGGCATATAACGAGCGTCGAAACACGAAACGAGACAAATGAGCAAGGGTGCATAAACTTGACCACCACACACACTGGGGGTCTATTAAATATCGCTTTTTTAGATGTAACGTAAACTGTTCACCTGCGTTGCATCTTGTTGCCATTTAGTGGAACTAAATACACACACGTAGAAGTGCAGTTGTTTACCGGGTGGTTACACAGTGGTTGTAAATGTGCAGTGTCGAATACTTTTGCACATTTCATTTACTTCGTTTGTGCACGAGCAGCGGAAAAAACATGCGGTTCTATTCAGTTCCCACTGTGAGAAGGGATGCACGTGAAGATCCAGTTTACTTGCTCTGCACTTACGCTGCTCTACTTCGACGCAAATAGCGGACAGTAATACTTAACCAGGGCACTGAAAGCATGCTTGCAGACTGGAACTGCTGATGCGCACTGAAGAAATTTTCAGGACTGGTGTAAAGACAAATAAAAACATACAGCTAAAGGTGATACGCGTTGCATCCCGCATCCTGCGACGAATAAATCACGTAACAGAAAGTTAGCCTTGCTTGGTTCGGAATGCCTAGATGCCGTGGGAAATTGCTTGGTACTTGCCTTGCTTGGTACTGAATGGTTCGGAATGCCTAGATGGCATGGAAAATTTAATTTAGTAAAAAAATTGAAAATTTGTGAATATTACATTCATTAAATTATAATTAAATGTTGGCAGACTGGGCCAAGGTTAACTGAAAAACCAGCCAAAAAAAAAACCAGATAGTTCAAACATTGATAAACGTCAAACAGGGAAAATACTGGCAAACATCTTAGTACGAAGGGAAAGAATTTAATGTGGAAAATTAATAAAAAGTTGTATTAGCAGTATTCAAACCAGAGATAAATTTCACGTATGTGGAAAAATGAGAAAACACAAGAATTAATATTTTTACATGTTTATCGTTCTGTGTGAAGCTAGGCTTGTTCAAGATTGAGATTTCATATCATTTAAATAAATAAAGGTATAATTTATTGCAAACATTGTGAAAATTATCTACAAAATTAATACAAGGCTTACTTGTATGTAAATCACAACGCTATTATTAGATAATTGCAAAAGTTATTTACAGTTTGTCTTCACACAGTCATCATCGTAAAAATTCACTCTTCAGTTACAAAGTTTAGTTCCTGAACTCTCAACTTACAGTAATAGTCTAACTTGCTCGTTTGTCCCACACACCCAACTGTTCTGCTTTCGTACGCACTTCCTTCACTGTGGCCATACGGTGAAATAATCCCGCACCTCACACCTAATAATCTGTTCCACACACAAATGCACCTTCCGAACATGATCGGACTATTCCGCTATTGTATATACTCGTCGCACCGTCGCCACTTAATGTGATGAACCCGTGCCACACTTTGCAGTCGCTGTCTTCTTCGCCATTGTCGCCTTCGCTGTCGAGGTCGTCTTCCCTACGTAACATGCACTGGCTAGGTGCCACAATATCTCTTTTGATCGGCTTGGCGTTGGCTGTCTTGATATCCGGCTGCGACGATACAACTGATACGTCTTACAGCTCGGGGACGATGCGAACTGACTCAGCACGATGTTTCTAGTTGTTGGGGAAACTTCCGAGCGCCTAGGTGTGTGTTCTTCAAGGACGGCTTCGGCAATGACCAAGAGAGGGGGGAAAGGGAGTTCGCTTGACTCGTCTCGTCGCCTGCTGTCTCGTCTCGTCGCCTGCTGTCTCATTTAAATATGTTTGCACTGTAAAACAGCCGCCTGGCAATGTGTAAGACTAACAATTGTTTAGGTTTTACAAACAACACCGGCCTGGTATGTATATTGTGATATCGTCTCTACGCCCGAAGTCATTTCTTGCGTGCGCTGTGTTACCGCCGTAACATTTTTACTATGGGCATTTAAGTAATGCCATTACCATTTTATTTAACCCGACGCTGTGACTATAGTTCAATTTAATTATGGACCACAGTTTCGAACGAATCCGATGCATATCTTGACAAACAACCGTCTGACAAGCCGATTTTAGGTACCAGTTTGTGGGCTTTGAAATAATTCTTCCAATGCACGTGAAAACTTCCTAGATTATAAAAGCTCATAAGCACATTCTTTCAGGAAAAAGATTGTGACACACGTAACCAGTTTGCTATTTCGAAATACCGAGTGTTCATTCACAGCATTGAGTATGTGGAAAAAAGTCCAGTGCTCAGTAACAAGTTCAAGCCTCTTCACAGAAAAATTTCCTTTGTTGAAAGTGAATGTTGTGCCCACTTTTCCATACCACAACGATAAAGCTGACGGCAGACCATTGCCACTCAAGACAGCCAAACTGCGTGATGTGTTGCATCTTGCAGAGAGCTACGTTCCTCTAAGTGATAAGTGGTTCTACAACAGTCTACCAAGGCAGAACAGCGACAGTGAGAGTACATTATCCAGCGAGTAGTTCTCTTTAGTAATGTAGTTCTATCATTTCAGTTTAATAAACTTATAAACTGAAAAAATCTGCCACAATGTATAAGTATAGATGTTTAATTCTTTGAATTTCTGTACAATTTTTACAATACCACACAGCATTATGTCATGTTGTAATGCATCATTTATGGGAAATTTGAGTTAAGTTAAACATTCGTAAAAAGGAATTACGTTTACATGTTTGTAATATTTTAAATAGTATTATAAAACAAAATAATTATGTGCTCTTACAATATGTGATCTTACATAAACAATATTTAAGTGAAATGTCTTACAATAATCGTATTTTAACATTATGTCATGTAATCATGAAAACTTAGTAAATATTTTATATTTATTTGGAACAATACGTGAGCAAGTTACACAGTGAATTATTTTAAAGGTTACAAAATTAGTTACAATAGTTGTTTTGAGTTATGAAACACGTGACTCCAAAATTTATTGTATTAAACAATATTAACAAGGAAACCCCTATTTTCATTTCATAAAATTTAAAATTTCTCTATTTTCATAACATAAAAAACATTAGATATTTGCCTATTTAAACAGTGGCTACACTTTGAAACATGCATGAGGTGGTCGTGATGGCCGAATGGTCAGGGCATTAGCCTCCCACCAAGGCGATCTGGGCTCGATTCCCGGCGGGGTTGGTGAGAATCGTGCCAGACGATGCCGCTGGTCGGCGGTTTTTCTCGGGGATCTGCTGTTGCCCCCGCCCCTTCATTCTGGCACTGCCCTATACTCACCTCATGTCTCTACTTACCAGCGCTAAAGACCTCGATGTAATGCGCTGAACAAAAAATCTCTTTCACTCAGCCGGCACAGCATGCCTATTTTGACAATGACGTGCTGCCAGGGGAAAACTATGAATGTTTTTTTAAAGAGGTAAATGGATTCATAAGTGAGTTTTTAAAACTTAAAATATTTAAAACTTGAGCACTTGAGTGCTCTTAAGTAAACTCAAAGGACAATTGCCCATTTTGAAGTTCCTGCTTTAAAGTTGTATGAAACTAGGATTTATTACATATTTGTTTAACATAGCCCTACTGTAATTTTCATAAGTTTGAGACAACACCTAGCCTTCGAACTCCATACATTTTGTGGATTCTATGCAAGAATCAGGCAGCTCCTAAATGTTATTTATTTGAAAACGATACTGCACGAAAATTTCCATTTTTATTTTAATAAGATTTTACAAATAACGACGGAAAACAGTATTGATAATCAAAACAATCAAATTAACTCAAAATAAATTAAACATTTTTTTTTCACTCTGAAATCTTTGTAAATGTGGAGCCACCTGGTTATTGCATACAGCCGTTAATTTGTAAGCGTTTTCTTCATGTAACTGATACGTTACAGTCCAAGAGCCAGTAGCCAAATTGTTATTACATTTATGATAATTAGTTTTCGCGTGCCACTTGCTGCAGGTTTTGCTAGTAAGTTATGACGAGCCTTTTTACTGGGGTTATAATGTGAAAGCGGTACTTTTGACCTCCGTCTCTGAATGTTCGAAACAGCTTAGAAGAACTTTTCGTTACCGGAGTAACAGCCTTCCTTTGTTGTTGAATAGCGAAGTTATTTATATTTTGAAATAATATTTTAATCTTATAGTGTTAATCTTTATCAACATTATAGGGAAGAAAAAGAGTAATTAATTTACACGATTAGGTATTGTAGACCGAATATACCAACTGAAGTTTCGATAAACAACTCTTGTCCGGCAATTTTCCATTTATATTTTAGATTGATACAGTGAAATAAAGTACTGCCATTTACCATGCTGCACTACAAGAGTTGTTCAAAGGAACAACACTTCTGTTCGTTGCACAAAGTGTACCTTGGACGCATATTTTATTTCATGTTAAAAAACCTTGAGTTTGCTTGATTTTTGCTGTAGCCTGAATTCTTGCAATTTCATCAGACTTATTATGCCTCATAAATTGAGTGTTTCCGGACTGGGGTTGCTTATCAATCCTTTATCTTCTAAGTCCTCTCTAGAATACTTTATTGTGTAATATTTTGTCCTGATACTGAATGGAGCTCGATTTTTGTTCATGTATATCTGAGGCATAGTTCGCTGGTAAAAAATCCTTTAATGACTATACGCTTTCTTCATTGGACATAAAGTCTAGCAAGTAGTGCCTACATTAGATCACAATTATTATTTGTGATAGTCTGCTTAGTTTGAAGACATTGTTACTTATACATGCATCATAATGATAAATGAAAAATATTTTTTCGAAGAATAACGTCTAAATATATTGCTCCATTTGCTGCATTTTAAAATTATAATGCAACTGTTTTCGCAGGGTGAAGGGGGCTTAATATACATATATTTGCTAGCAAGACATGTAGTAGGCTATGTTTTAAAATGTACGCAGAGAAACACGGGGTTTAAATTTACAGTATATAGGGTTTTTATTTAAGCCTAATTTGCTACCGTAAGTTAAAAATCTCGTATCGTAAGCTATGGTAGAAACAAACGTGTAATATGAACGGTATAATCATTTTGTAATTAAATTGTGTAAAAAGTTTCAAACAGTATGTAGGCGTACTATATTTTATTTTTAGTCAAATGGGTCCTAAATTTCTTTTCAAGGAAGAATGGGATAAGAGCATTTGTTTTCCGTATTATTTTTGATAGTATAAACATCTGTCTACGATAAATATAAGTTGCACCGAATAAGATACGTGAGGTACAGCGATATATACAACTAAAGTTACTGTTTTATCTATTTTCTCACTCAGTGTTTCACACTTAATTGAAACATATTATGTGTACGAATATTAGTATCGGTAACCTGCTGCCTGATGCTTTCAACTTTTTGATTTAAACTAACTAAAATTATTGAATCTTACTAAAACTTTAATACTAAATTGTCAACTCTCTACTTCCATTTCTTGTCAGCGTTCAACACTTCTAGGTTACTGAAATATTATTATACATTTTAAATAACACATGTAATTTGCTGATACTATAATTTCTCAGCAATGTTGAATTATGATTTGAACATTTAAAATTAGTTGACAGCATTGCGAAATGGTAACATTTTCCTTTTTATAAATACACGTTGCACAATATACGTATATTTGTACATTACTTCTATCCAATTTTCCAACCATAACGTAACTCGTGGATTTCACTGCATGTTGAAGTTATTTTAATAAAATTGATCCTCCCGAAGAACTGGCAAACCCTGTGCGGCTTGAATGGCTTCATTGATAGGATGATTTAAATGAAGACTTAATGCAGTTTGTTAAACTCTTAGTGTGCAGTGCGTGGATCAATCTTGCCGCAATGAGTGAAGATGGTGCCCATTAGTCAGCATGTTCGTAGACGGCGAAGGGAACGCGAAGGTGTGACAAGCTCAAGTTCTTGGCCACCTAAACCCGTAGATCCGAACTTGTGTGTTCTCGATCACAAGCTCGATTCTAAGGGTCTGGGTTGTTAAGTGTGCTGTGGAAGTTCCAAGTCCGAAGACGCTGAAGTCTGCAAGGAGCTGGTTTGTAGATTATGCTGAAGCTTAACACTGTCTACTGTAAACTGTGGGTTCCTGTATTTGTACCATGTGTTCTTATTAGCCTGACCGTCATACTCTACAAATAATTATCTTCTTAATACGAAATGCAACGAGCACAGGTGGCTCCACTTGCACGCCTAAGAACATAAAACATAATATTTTATGCTAAACTGTACTGGAGTTGCTTAATTAAAATGCC
Organism: Medauroidea extradentata; assembly: GCA_003012365.1. NCBI lineage: Eukaryota > Metazoa > Arthropoda > Insecta > Phasmatodea > Phasmatidae > Medauroidea > Medauroidea extradentata. The sequence continues at coordinate 14,916 of PNEQ01060609.1, read as the reverse complement.
AAAAAATATTCCCTACACATGGGCACATAGATTCTAAATCTCAGTGGGCGACAAATGTAACAATTGCTGTTCTAAATTTCACCTTTGAGATATAATGGTCACCAACATAAATAATATAATTTTCCTTCTATAAAATTTCTTTAAATTTTCTATTACATTACTTAAATAAAGAATATATAAAGTCATTGTATGTAGACATGTAGATTGTGTAAGGTCTGCATTTTTTTTTTTCACAAATTCAGAGAGGAGGGTGGTAACATACGCTTGTCACCACCTCTTGTTACCCCTACCCTTGGCATCTTTCAGAAAGAAACAAAATATTCATTATGTTGAACTGGTAAAAATTTTATGTGAACACATGTGTGTATAATAGTGTGAAGTACATTTTGCTATGTAGTATCGTGGGAAAGAATATAGCTATTAATATTGTGTCCGAAGTTTATTGTGGTTAAATTTTATGCATACTTGAGTGCAGAAGTGAAGTTATTGTAGCGATACCAGTAAATGCTACATTACTTTGTAATATTATTGTCATTGCTTTTGTCTTATTTATGTACTCCTAAACATAGAAATATTTGTAGTGAAAGAGCTAACTCGAAACAGCTTTTATAACCCACTGTTTGTACAGAGTCCTTCTAACCATAGACAATGCTAAATTCACAGTAGAAAATTTGTATTTTAGGAATAGCTAATTTAGTCCTATTAGCTAAATCAAACTATCACATCACTCACCTCCCACCACGGCAATCCGAATTCGATTCTCGGCGCTGTCTTTCTCTATTTCCGAATGCAGGAAACCTTCTAATGCTGCTATTGGCTGGCAGATTTTCCTGTATTTCTTTATTCACCACTTTGTATTTCATCACTGCTCCGTAAATCGTGTCACACCTACATTGTGTAAAAGAAACCACTTGCATCTTATCACTACGCCATACCTAAAGTCACTACTAACTTGCTTTCAAGAAACACATTGCACGTTATCACTTATTCATACCTTGTTTGACCCCTCACTAGGACTCAAGAAACTCCTTGAATTTAATCTTGCCCATATCTTGTGTCACCCTGCTATTGCTTTCCATCACTGCTCCATAACTTGTATCGCCCCTCACTTCCAATCAAGAAACACACATTTAATCTCTGCACCATACCTCGTGTCAACACTTATTTGTGGTCAATAGACACTAATTACACATAACAAAGACTATTATATTTGTTGGAAGCACTGAGACACCATACACATGCTGTACGAAATAAAAATATATAAATAATGACCCTTGTAATTAATGTTTAGGTTCTGTTTATATCACTCAGAGAATTAAAAAGCTAATATAATTTATCATAAATAACAAGAAAGTTATGTTGTCAATTCTCAAAACATTTTAAGATTTGTTTATTAATCGATATTTGTTTAGTTATGTTCTGTTCAAAGATTGCAACAAAAATTTCAACAATATATAAATACTGGATTAATAAATAAAATTATAGAGTCGTGAGGTGCATCTCGCACATATAAATGAAAGAAAAAACATATTAATCACAGTTGTTATTATAATTAAAATTAACGTCTTACAGCATCTCTGTCTGATCCTGCATCGACCTGAGGAAAGCAGATGCAAGGACTGCTGAAACATCCAAGAATATACACAAGTCGTGGTTAAAATCCAAAAGCCCAGACTTACAATGTGACATACAAAATAAAGGAAAGTAGTGGTTTCGAGGAGACGGAAAGTTCATCAAAATTTACATACAAATTGATATAAATATATAACTGAAGGTAAATAAGATACAAGAACCCGGTAGCACTTAGCTGTCATGTTGTCAAACACAGTGGTTGTGAGAGAAACGGGAATCAGAGCTAAAACACACAGTTCCCACTCTGTATGCTGGAGAATGGAGATGAATGAACACATTCCCAGCTGTAATGAAACACCAAATCCACTTGCCCAATCTCCGGGGCGAGCTACAGGCATGGAACAAGCCCGAGATGGAAATCGCCCAAAAGGAAGTGAGGCCCGACATTTGAACACTCACAAAAGGCGACGAAAAAAGTAACAAAGTGTAGCACTACATTGTAGGAAACGAAGCTACTAGCGATGTTGTAGACTCATAATAAAACTATCGTTAAGACTACAGGATGATATTACACAGTAAAATATAAGAAAAAAAAACAGTTAGGGAATTCACGTCCCTACATGTACCAGATAGTCACAAACACCACAACAACAAATCATGTCAAGTCCACCACTGGTACATTAGTTCACAGAAAAGGCAGGGGAGGAGAGGTAAAAGAGCACAAACAATTGTGCAGTGCAGTAACTCTAAAAGTTCCAGCTAGATTGAGTGGGCAGTAAGAAAAGCGTAGAAAAATTGATGCAGCGAGAGTCGTATGTTAGTAAACTTACATAGAAAAGACGAAATCAAGCACCAGATGCGTGCACAGCAGCAGAGAAAGAAGAGAAATCAAAGACATAGGCAAAGTATGCAAACCATAGCAGCATATATCCAACTAGAAGCAAAACACGTTATTTCAGCCCAAATGGTCTTTAATTCTAATTCATGTAAAGAATGATTAACTGTAATGAGAAGAGAAATTTACTTAAATTTCCATAATAAGTAAAATTACTGAATAATGTCAAATTACTGTTAGTACAATGTGAGCAAGTTAATATCAATAAAACATTTAATAAATTAACCAAAATTTAGGAAAATTTAGACACAACATTTTAATATTAATTTTATTCAAATCACGACGTAATTGATACAGCACACTCTTGCCATAAAATGAGACATTTGCATCTAAAGATAATTTTTGTTCGGGTTACACTAAATACTCAAAACAAGAAACAATAATCAACCAGATAATATAATTTCTAACATGAAAATCTTTCCAAACGTCAGTTAAACAACTCACGAGAAGATAACACCAAACTTATGGCAAAATACATCCCACGACCACTAACAAATATACAAACTAATATGTACATATAACTTCAATAAAGAGCTAAGACCAAGTGTCTAGGAGCAAACCTACAAGAGGCAAACAAGACATGTGAAGAGGCTGCAGACCCACAAATATACAACTCCACAAACAAAGACACAAAAGAAAAGGACAAATCCCCAACAAAACTGGCACAAGTCCAGCAAAACATCCTGACAGTAAATTCAGTGTGTGTCTTGCACTCCCAATGGTTGATTAATACACCGGAAAAAACACTAGACAGATTCCACAAGTAAACAACACAAACAACAACAAAGATAGATTAACAAAATTTAAAGATTTTAACAAGAATTTAACTATATAGAAATACTGGATTAATAAATTAAATGATTGAGGCCCGAGATGCATCCCGAACATCTAAATAAAAACATATTAATCACAGTCGTTATTATAATTATAATTAACGTCTTACAATGTTGCACAGAAATTAAGAAAAGGTAGTGGTCTCGAGCCGACGGAAAGTTCATCAAAATATGTTTTAAATAAATGTTGATCAAAATATGACTGAAGATAAATAGGTATAATATGATCTCAGTGGCACTTAGCTGTCCTAGCGTCAAATGGGGTGATCAGCGAAAAGAGAATCTGAGATGAAAATACATAGTTCCCACACTGTATGCTGGAGAATAGAGATGTATGCACACATACCCAGCTGTGATGAAACGCCAAATCCACTAGCCCAATCGTCGGGACGAGCCGCAGGCACAGAACAAGCCCGAGATGGAAATGAGGAAGTGAGGCCCGACATTTGAATCCTCACAAAGGGCGTCGAAAGAAGAAACAAAACGTAGCACTACATTGTAGAAAACGAAGCTACATGCAGAGTTATGGAATAATTAAAAATAACTATCGTTGAGACTACGTGATGATACTACACTACAAAATATTAGAAAAAAATAAATAGTTAGAGGATTTGCATCGCTACGTGTGCCAGATAGGCACAATCACCACAACGTCACATCATGTCAAGTCCACCGCTCTTACGAGTGCACAGAAAACGCAGAGGAAGAGCGATAATAGAGCGCGAGCAATTGTTCAGTGCAGTAACTCTAAAACTTTCGCTAGATTGATTGGGCAGCCAGAATAGAATAGAAATGTTGATGTAGCGAGAGTTGCTTGTGAACGAACGTACGTAGAAAATACGAAATCATGCGCTAAACATGGAGTGTACATGAGCTGACACTGCAGATGCTCGCACTTCAGCATAAAAAAAAAGAAAACAGACATCGGTAGAGGAATGCAAACAACAGTAGCACATTTATTAGAAGAAAAACGCATTACAGCAACCCGAATCGTCTACTCATAACTGACATATAAAGAAAAGATTAACTGTAATGAGAAGATAAATTTACTGACATATCCACAGTAAATAAAATTACTGAATAACACGAAACTAGAGTTAGTACAATGTAAACAAGTGATATAAAAATAAGGGTATGTGCCAAAGCTTTGGACACTATAGACACAATATTTTAATATGTATTTTATTTAAGTCGTGACATATTTGATGCAGCTCAACACCTTGCATTTCATCATTGTTCCATACCTTGTGTTAAACCCTCACTTGCGCCTAAGAAACACCCTGCGCTTAAATTTGGCACTATACCTCGTGTCATTCCTCACCAGCACTCAATAAACACCTTGCATTTCATTCCTGCTCCACATCTCGTGTCACCTCTGACTTCCAATCAAAAAGTACCTTGCATTTAATATCTTCACCATACCACGTGTTACCCCTTACTTGCGTTCAGGAAACTCATATTTTCGTCACTGATCCACACCTCGTGTCACTCCTTACTTGCACCCAAGAATCACCTTGGATTTCATCACTGCTCCATACCCCATATTACCCCTCACTTACTCTAAAGAAACACGTTGCATTTAAGCTCTGCAATAGACCTAGTGTCACCCCATACCCCTGTTCAAGGAACGTCTTGCATTTCAACTTTGCTCCATGCCTCGTGGCCCCCTTCTCTGTCACTCAAAAAACAACTTGCTGATCATTATGGCTCCATACCTCGTATCACCAATCGCTTGTGTTCAAGGAACATTTTGCAGATCATCACTGTATCATACGTGGTGGCACCCCTCACTTGCGCTCAAGAAACACAATGCAGTTCATCAGTGCTCCACACCTTGTATAATACCTGACTTGCACTCAAGAAATACCTTGTATTTAACCTTGCACCATACTTCATGTCCCACCTCACTTGCACTAGAAAATACCTTTCTTTTTATTACTTCTCTGTACCTTGTGTCACGCCTCAGTTGCACTTAAGAAATCCCTTGCATTTAATATCTGCAGCATACCTAGTGTAATCCCTCACTTTCAGCCAAAAAACACCTCGCATTTAATCTATAACTCGTGTCAGTCCTCACCTGCACTCAAGAAACACCTTGCATTTAATTACTGCTCCATCCCTATGTCACCCCTAACTTGCACTCAAGAAACACTTTGCAGAACATCAGTGCTTTATACCTCGTGTTGAACATCTTTGCACTCAAGAAACGCCTTTTATATAATAATTTCTGTATATCTTTGTCACACCTCACTTGTGCTCAAGAAATACCTTTTATTTAATCTCTGCACTGTACCTATTGATACACATCACTTTCGCTTAAGAAACGCCTTGCATTTAAAATCTCCACCTTACCTCGTGTCACCCTGTACTACTGCTCAAGGAAAACATTTAATTTCATATTCTCTGCATACCTCGTGTCCTCCTATACTTGCGTTTATTTAACCCTTGCATTTCGTCATTGCTCTATACCTAATTTCACCCATAAATTGCGCTGAATAAACGCCTTGCATTTCATAACTGTTCCATACCTCGTATGACTCCTTATGCAAAATAAAACTTGCATTTAATTTCTGCACCAAACTTCGTGTCACCCTTACTTGCACTAAAAAAAAAACGTTGCATCTAATCTCTGCACCATACCTCGTGTCCCCCCTCACTTGCGCTCAGGCAACACCTTATGTTTCACCACTGGTACATACCTCGCGTCACCCCTCACTTGCACTCGAGAAACAACTTGCATTCGTCTCTGCAACATAACCTCTGTTTCCCTCACCTGCGGTCAAGAAACACCTTGTATTTAAGCTCTGCGCCATACGTTATGTCACCCCTTACCACTGATCAAGGAACACCTTGCATTTCATCTTTGCTTCATACCTCGTGTCCCTCTTCACTTGCGTTCATTTAATCCTTGCATTTCATCATTCGTCCATTACTGATGTTGCCTCACACCTGCGCTCAAGAAACACCTCGTTGTTCAGCGCTCATACCAGTCTCTTCATTTTACGACGGGAAACACTACACACAATAACTTAAAAATGACATTTAGGTAAGTTCAAGTTTTGTGAAAATATTTTTTAATGTTGGTGCTTTGTATTGTAATATTATGAAATAAGCTTGTGTTTTAAAATATGTAAAGTTTTGTATAGAATTATGTATAATTTATGCAAAAATTTAAATTTTTTCTATCTTGTCTATTTTATTCAGAAAAGGTTTACCGCATATAGTACGAGGGTGCAATAGAAATGCTAATTTTAAAATTGTCTCATAGTTTGCTTTGGATGATTAACAGGTTGAGGACTCTTATATATATATATATATATATATATATATATATATATATATATATATATATATATATATATATATATATATATATAAGTTACACTTTGTTGCTAGTAACCGATTCCAAGAATCCGTTTTGTGCTGAAGTAATCTATTAATTATAAGCCGAACTTGAACCCATGGTTGATGAACCCATGAACATTTTGCTATTTGTGAAATCAAGAACCCGTATTTTTTAGTTAGTATTTGCCAAAGTGATATTTGTTGTTGACATTATATTGGACATTTTAACAAGATTACTTTTGTAGAAGTAGTTTTAAAATTTCCATAATTTAGTTATGTTAGAATTTTCTGATTGTATAAGTTATTTTCTAAAACGTGGAAGCAGACATTGTCTTATTTTGTTGGTATTTCATTCTGTTTGAAGAATGGCTGGCTGCAAACGCTAGACAAAAGTGTCACGTAACTATAAATTTCCTGTTAAACAATAAGAGGAAATCTAAAATGTCAACTTCTAAACAACTTTGTCCTACAGGTTTTTTTTTTACATAGGACACATAATGGGGAATAACTGAGGTTCACTGCCATGGACAGATGCGTTCCAATTCCAGGTAAGCTGCTGCAATGTATTGCGCCGATTATGTTGGAATCTTGCCAGTCAGGCTCACTGGAGATGGGTATACAGTGTTTCTCTGCTAGTAACTGCGGAAGCTCGTAGAGTGTGTGTTGCACTAGTTAATCCACGCGGTATCTGGTACAAAAATAATAGGTAGAGATGGAGAAATTTCACCAATTCAATGCCCTGCATGTTCGAATCAAATATCCTATGCGTACTCAAGTTCCGACCATTTGTCCACTGGATGCTACTCAAAGGAAAAGCAGTTAATGAACGAATAGACAGGGCTTGAGTATGGATATGATATTTGATTCTTACATGCAGGTTAATGAATTCTAATGAATTCGCGAAATTTCACCACCTCTAATAATAGGACACCGGCGCCTTACAGTGCAGCAGCTCACCAGGAATTGGATCGCATCTGTCCATGGTAGTGTATCCTTGCCAAGGTCACTAAATCTCAATCCATTAGACTACTTCTTGTGAGGATTCCTTAAGGAACTAGTGTACCGTGAACCAATGGAAAGTGTCGAGGAATGTATTACCAGACTGCTTGCTGCTGTGGTGTGTGAAACCAACGATCACTTACGCGCATTGCAAACGGCGGTTGTGCGTCATGTACGTGCCTGTACTGGGATAGATAGATGTTAATTTGCTCTGAAAAATGCTGGGTGTAAAGTAATAATGTTTTCTAGAATTTAAATACAACATGTATTCACTGTGACGGGTTACGTACAGATAGCAGCTCCTGTGCTTTCCAGCGAGTTTTAACAATATAAAATTTATTTATGTACTATTAAACACGTCTCGCCTGCGTCCCTGCATACCAGTACGCCCTCGTCATTCCTTGTTGTCACGTGTGTTGCATACATCTGTGTAATATTGTTGTACGTCGCTGGTGTTCCCTGGAAGTATGTCACCATTTACGTGATACACGGGTTGCCTACCTGTCGGTGTTGTCATAATGCTCAGACTTCTGAGTGCCTGTATCTCGAGAAAGGGTTTGTCTTAATGTGTTCGGACAAGTGCATGTTTTTTGTTACTTTATGTCATTCCTGTTCTTTATTCACAACAATGAGTTTCTACAGGCGTACCAGTACAGAAATACATGCTCAATAACAGAAGCGACTCCATGTATCCAACGTATGGGATGAGATGTTGTTCACACTTGGTTCCCTGAATATCTTCATGCATATGAACTGAATCTGGAAGGTTCGAAGTGGTTGTTGATTTATCGTCACTTTACTTCTTCATCAACACACCCGTCACGTAAGTTGTGCTCCCATTTTATTGACAGCAGAGGTGTGGTTGCTACTTATTATTTATGTAGGTCTGGCTACATGTATCCGCGAACATTTCCGCGATTTACATTTCATCTTGTATGTGGATTTGTGTATATGTGTATGCGTGTGTGTACATGTGTATATGTGTGTACAGGTGTTTGTGTCTCTGTGTATTATATAAACATACATTCGTGTATGTACTTATATATTACTGCACCGGAGTGCCTCCTTAGTGCTGTGTAGGCGGCGCCAATGGCGCTCTTTATGAACTAATTTGAGTCTTAGTGTATAGCCCAGCGCTTGATTTTTTCTATCTCCTTGCTTATAGTTGAGTGTGTTCTCTTGTCTCCCCTCCCTTTTATCCCCTCCTCCTCGCACATGCGCAGCCGCTGTCTTTGGCCAAGGGATCGGGTGTGTGTGTTGTAGAGGCTCCTACTTGGTTTTCGGCTCTCGCTCGAAGCAGTTCGCTAGACGCCAATGTAAGTGTGCTCCAGTTTTATTTTGTTGGGGTCTTAAACCCTGCGTGATGTGTGGAGGCGGCCACCGTCACTGGTAACTGTTGTGTGTATACAGTGAATCGTTATTATAAGCTAACACAGCGGGAGTAAAATCCTCAGGTCGAATAAGTAAGGGAAACACGTATACAACATTGGGCCTATCGTGACGTTAGAGGGTGTTACATGCCCTCAAACGTGGACATGAGAAATGTGTTATTGAATGATAACACTTCAGGCTTACGTAATTAAGTAACGAAACATTGTACACAGGCTACAGGCGTAGACATAGACAAAATCTGAAAATAATGTTACATAAATAACACCCACTTCATACTTTAACTACGGGTGGCAATCCCTTCATGCTTAGAACTTTGCAAGTCGTAACCATTGGCTTGAAGTGATTGGACGTGACATGAACGTGACCAGCGTGTAAAGATTAATAAAAAACGGTCACTTGAGAAAATTGCTAATGCAAACAGTTTCCTCAGAAATTGCATGTTAATTTTGGAGGTAGTCATCGGTGACAGTGTTTGATAATACGTGTATGTGGAAACTGTGACTAGCGTTTTTGTAACTGTAGCAAGAGAAAGGTTGGGAAGATACTGCAGCTAAGTGCTACCATGGCTTTGGTTACTGTTGTGTCAAGTATCAATGCCTACTACCCGACCAAGACAACTAGTCTTGCTGGAAATATGCGAACTAGTTTACAAATAATTAAACACCGTAAGTATTTGTAATAATCCACTACATATCAGGCCATAGTTCATTCACACGTTCAGCGGATGTGTAGCAGCTTGTAATGCTTTCTAATAACGTAGTGCGTCGAAAAATATTGCATCATTATTTAGTTTTTAGGCATCGCAGTATTCCAAAATGACGCACGATTACAGTTGTATTATTCAACGAAATTATCTTAGAAACGAAGATTAAGGGGGAAGTAAGAAAACTGTGATTTAAAGTAATAAAAAATGCACTCGTGCTTTGTGAGAAAAATATATACAACATGCTGGAACCTAGTTTTCCGACTTTTCAGTTCCGATAAACGTGCATCAGCTTTTGCAGGGAAGTCAGAAAAAAAACATTTCCAGAAATCGAAAACAATTGCAATGAGCTGAATTGCATGGTGAGAAACTGCTGACACCCAAGAAACGGAAAACAAACCCATTGCAAATTCAATGCACTAATGGTTTTTATTGCGGTGTGATTCGGTAGAGAACTGTATTATTTTTGTAAATTGTAAAAATCAAAGTCGCTACTATTGAAGCACGCTTTCAGGTAACGCAAACACACTAGTTTGCGTGAAAAAATAATATCTGAAGCAATTACTCAAAGATACTGGTTTGATTAAAGAGATACTAAACCAATGGCAAATACGTATTGAGGAAAACCAATGATATTGTTTTTTTTAAGGTGAACGATGAAAATCGAGTGTGTGTGAAGGAGGCGGTACTTTAATACTATGTGCAATAGTGAAATTTACCTATTTTTTAAACCGTGCGTCGTATTCATATGTTGCATAATTGTAATACGCTAAACTTTTAAACTTGTTTTCTGTAGGATGCGGATTCGATGTCCAGCTCTGTACACCCTGATTTTGGTTTCCCATGGTTTCCCGTAATCACTCCAGGCGAAAGTTGAGATGGATTCCTTAACAAATGCCATGGCGTTATGACCCACAAGAGATGTAGCAATAATTTAACATTCTCGATTCCACTTGGACTGGAATTCAAATGTTTGTCCATTACTAGGGTCAGGAATTTTTGGTGAAAAAAATTTTTGCCCCAATTTGTTTCAGTGCCTTACGTGCACACCAGCAGCTCAACTTCATGGTTATTGACAAGATTATTTTGTGCAGAGTTGTTGGTTATTCATTTGACTGTGCCAATCAGTATACGGATAACTGCGACACATTACGTCTGTGATTTGCGGGTGTGACCTCAAGACGCTGGGTGTTACGGCATCCAATCAATAACCAAAAGCCGAGATGCATGTGCGCACGTAAGGCACTAAAACAAAAAGCTGCAAAAATATTTTCACGAAATTTCCTATCTCAGTCTATTACTTACGGCGTGTAGGAAACATTATTATTGCTGCCTGAAGCACAACAATGTCACATCAACATAGGCTTAACGGTACACTGTAAGTTCATCGTCAGCTGTAACCTGTATGCTTTCTACTACGCGATGCCAGAGCCTGGAGCATTTAACTCCTGCAATGACTGGTTGTCTCGGTCGTGTAGTACTAGGTTGGCAGTCTGCTAGTAGTGTGCTTGTGGTTTACACTACAAAAACTCGTCACATGGAGTGGAGTAACAAGGAAATTGCCGACACGCATGAAATGTCGTCAATGTGCTGAAAAGTTTCCTGCCCGACGTTTGCCATATGCATGTTCATTCGCGTCTGTTCATCGGCGATTGCGTGAAACAATAACCAGATACGCAAGCTACTACAATGTTATAGTCCTCGATTGAACATCGAGCAAAATATATTGGACCATGTTGATATAAATACACGTGCCAGCACCCGAGGGATTTCTAATGTGCATATACAGTCAACTCCAGATTATCCGTATCAGTGGAGGGGGCCGATGCCTCGGATAATCCTAAACCGTGGATAATCCAAATGTTCTCTTTCTTAGATCTCAGTAGATATAAAATATGTCAAATTAATTTATTCAAAAAGGCAGCAAGTTAATATAGTAGACTCTCGATTATTCACATTAATGGGTACGGGATATGCGTTAATATTCTTAAAATAATTATAATAAAAAATTCACGGATATTTTATGTTTCCAAGATCAAAATCTCGTTGATCCAACCCTGCGCGACATGCAGAAAAATTTCGTTAACCCACTCATGCGTGGAACTAATTGTATTGCCTTCCAGAAAAAGACTTAAATCTTCTTTAAGTCTTTCAAAATACGGTTGTGGGAGTAAAACGTCGGTGAACATAGTGCGCGTGAACACTGTGTATTTATAAATAACAAAAAAAAAATCAACTTTTAAAACTATTTAAAGTGAAATATTTTGCGCAAATTGGATAATCCGTACACGGTTTATCGGGAGTCAACTGTATATGTGCGTGTATGTGTTTGTATATGTGTGTATAAATACGTGAGTTTGTAAGAGTGTGTTTGTATGTATATATTTTTATGTGTGTTTGTATGCATGTGTGTATGTATGTGTAGATAAATGTATGTGCATACATATTCTGTACATGTAAGTATGTGCATACGTATTATATATAAATACATGCATACATATTACATGTTATTCATATTGTATATATATCGTGGGCTTACAATGAAAAGGTACTATGTCCAAAAAAGATTATTTGAGAAAAATGTATTTACAAGTATCCATGTTTCTCAAAAATCTAGTTCTGCAGATCAACCTTCCATTGTTGAGGAGGTGTGTTGATATAGGACTTGGAGATTATCCCTGGAAACGGAACATAACATTCTCAACTAATTGCTATCAATAACAAATTTTCTGCATTTATGGACTGAGTGCCATTTCCTTGTCAGCCCACGATATGTATAAACATATTGCATATATGTAAGTAAGTATGTGTGTATATATATATATATGTGTGTGTGTGTGTGTGTGTGTGTGTGTGTACATACATATTGTATGTATGCAAGTACAGTACATACATATTGTCTGTATTTGTGTATACATCGTATAAATATATGTGTACACATAATACAAACATGTGCGTACAAATTGTATAATTATGTGCATACATATGGTATATATGTGCCTACGTTGTGTACACATGTGTATATATATATATACATACATATTTTGTATAAATGTATGTTATATATATTTGTGTGTGTATGTGAATTCAATTGTGTATATATGTATATGTGTTTATGTGCATTCATGTGTGTGTGTATATATATATAAGTACACATTTTGTGTACACATATCACTGTTTGTTTAGGCGTTTGTATTTGTATGAATATATACATATATATCTGTGGCTTAATGCAAGTACAACCAATGCCAATATATAATAAGTGTGTTAATCAAGCATAGAATGCCTGATTATCAAACATATGGTATACTGACATTGATTGCTGTTGCATTATGCCAGAGATATATGCATGTGTATATACATGATGTTCTGGGAATAGATGGTAATATAGAGGCCGGTGATAGAGGGGTCCAAGACCTACTAAAAAAACCAAAGTTGTAAAATCCTATTAGCAGGAGTCTAACTAAAAGTAACGAATTTGTTAAGAAAATGGGACTGTTCTCTACCCTGAGGTAAGCATTTACTGATGGTGAAAAATTAATGTTCCATGTGAAACAAAATTTGTACACACCAAAGATGATTAGAGTCGTCACATTTAAAAACACATTTCACGTCAGTGAGAGTACAGCCCTGTAGGGTAGAAAAAATCACTTTCACAAAAGTTGTGTTTGGTTCTGAAAGATGCCTAATTTTTGCAGGATGTAAAAATTATGAATGGGTCACATATGTGATCACCCACCCGTCATTGGAAAAACTGCCCCATAGCATGGCCAATCAATGAGTAAAAACCTGTAATTAAAATTAACAAATATCGATGCAGTAAATGTGAAAACGTAACGTAATGCAGAAGATTCACACAATGTAAATTCAGCTATAAGGTTGAAATTAGTATGTGAGGAAATAATAAAAAATAATGTTATTGAAATAAAATCATACACAATGTTTGAAATTATAAAATGAATTTTGAATGCAATTTTTTTTAAAGTTGTGATGATAAAATTATATGTTATTTTTAAAGGTTATAATATTAAGTTGTTTCATTAAAAATTATTGTAATTTTTTAAATGGGGAAAAAAGATAAACGAATTACATCACCAGCCACCCATACGTAGTTGCTGGTTTCACATTCACAGCGGCGGCGGTTATGTAGAGGCTAGAGTGTTTGCCTCCCATCATAGCGAACTGTGTGTAATTCCTGAATAGTCTCACAGACAGATTTTGTGCATGTCGGAATTGTGGTTATAAATGGGGAGGGGAGTGCTTTCGTGTACACCTGTTTTTGTTCCAGTACCACTCCGTGCTCACAAATTTACCTTAATGTGGGGTGAGCGTAAGGGTATTACGGAACTTTAGCAACGAGGTATTAATATCCGATGAGGGTGACGTGAGGTGAAGGACAACACAATAAATATGCCCGGACCCAGATGCGAACTGGGGAGCTCTCGCATCAAAGACCGCCACTTTACAAACTGCGCTACGGGGGCCGGCACATTCATCGTCTTACAAGGCATCGATGATAAGGAGCTGCACAAATCGCCCCATTCCTTTCCTTTTCATCGGACCTAGACCATTTCAGAAAAATAAACCTTCTTAGAACTTAATACTTTTGCCAGAATAAATTAGAGCATTTTCACTTAATTGAGAATATTAATTAAGGAACGAGTACTTTATTCATTAACTGCATTTTTTTTGGTAGTAGTCATTTGTTACAATATTTACAACGCATATTTAAACTGACTGCCTTCGCTGTGCACACTCGCTTTCAGTCACCATATTGATTTTTATTATTTCTTTCACTTTTTTTTAGAATTATAAGGAGAAAAATGTTAAATATGCGATTATACTTCAAATTCTATTTACATTTCTCTACAGTATAGACCTTGCGATTTAGCTGGTAACATATAATTACACCGCAATTTGTGTGACAGTATTTTATATTAAAGTTTCCCCGACAATTTGCGACCTAACTATACATTACTATAGGCCATTCGGAATAAAGTGAGCACTAAATATTTAACCTTTGAAAAAAATCACTAGCCGTTACTGCATATAAGCCAACATTAACAACAGTTACATTTTTGTTTGTATGGTTGGTAGCGAATAACTGCATGTAGTCCCGTGTATTTTCTTATTTGAATACAGCATTAGTGAAACAACATCAATTGCAAACGACCTCT